>SNQJ01S0114638.1:28016-43648 GCA_010110895.2 Picea sitchensis
TCCCCTAGAGGGTTTCCCAGGATAAATGTTGTGTCTCTTGTGAATGTGTATTTCTCAGTGATCTTGTTCTTATGTTGCTATTATCTATTGAAATGTAAAGAACTATAATAATGGCATAAACATTAACACGCATCACAAAGAGCTGATCAAATAGTCCAAACCCTAGCCAAGAGATATTCCAAGCTTAACTGCTAGTTGCAGCAGCTGCAACAGCAGCTCTCCTCCAAAACTACACAGAAACTGGGCAACTGCAGTGCGCACAAGACTGGGCACTGCAATTCTAAGACTGCCTGCCAGAATGAGAACTGGCCTCCTGTATTTATACTAATTCTGGCTAACTTTCAGGGCCGACTTCTCATTCTGGGTATCTATCTGTTCAGTATATAATATTATTTCTGGCCGACTTCTTCTCTTGGAGGCTAATAACATAATATAAATTATCTTCTTGAGCCGACAAGTCTTCTAGGGTTATTAGCCAACTCATTAGGGTTTCTTCTTGCTTCCTGGAGTATTCTATCATTGTCAGGTTTACATGTGGAGGTAAATATCTCCCGTAGCTACCATAATATCAATAGCTTATCCATTTGAGTGAGTACGGTTTATAATGCATCTTAGTGTTTAATCCCAGTTTTTTAACCACTTCCTCTGAAATCAAGTTAGATTGAGACCCACTATATATCAATGTATCGATCTTAGTGTGTTTCATTATCACCCTTATGTGAAACAATTTACTTCTAGAATCATATCCATCACCAATTTTACTTGTTAAACCAACTGCTATGATTTTAGTCTCATCCCATGAATCATATCCCAAGTTTGTTGGTTGTGTTGTTGTTGCAAATGTTTGCCTCCATTTCCTCTCTTTGAACCACTTCGGTCTCTTCTCGGAATGCAATTTTCAGCAATGGTCATCATCATGCCCTTCTTTCTTGCAATGCTTGCAAGAGAGCTTCTCTTCCCTCCTTGTCATTGAATTTGCTTTCTTGCCATTCCTCTTTCTTTTGTCCTCTTTCCTCGAAAACAATTCCCCTGATACACCAATTCATGTTTTACCTGCATCAATGTATGTTGCTTGAACATAAACCTCATCAAGATTAGTAGGTCCAAACATAAATACAGTGTTACGAATATGTGCAGGTAAATCTCCTATATACTTCATAATAGTTTCTTGGGTATGTAATGAAATGTTTAACATTAATTCCATCTTACAAAATTCATATGTGTATTATTGCACTGTTTGTCCATTTCTTAGTTTAATACCTTGCCATTCAATCAAAGCCTTCTCTTTATAACCCAAAGGATCAAATTTATTTCTAAGTGCAAAAACAAAATCTTGCCATGATAGAAATACATTACCAACTTGTTACCTGCCATTTTGCAACTTACTCTGCCACTAGATGAGTGTTGTGCCTGCAAGACGAAGCGATGCCAACTTGATTTGAGTTGCCTCATCCTTGATTTGTTGCACACTGTTGTAAACTTCCATCTATCTGACCCAGTTATCAAGCCTCTCAGCATTGAATTCACCATCATACATGGGCAATTCAAATTTTACATCAATCTTAAGTAAAGGCATATCATGTTTATGTTTATGGGATTCTTGTGGTCAATTTTGAACTTGTACTTAAAGAAGAAGAAGTTGATGGAGAAGGAGGAGGTTTAGGTGGATCCTCTTCTTCTTCAATTTTTTCTTGTTTTGAATATTCCCCTTGGAAAGGCCTCTTATGTTCCAAGTAATCCTCATATAAAACCTTTACCATCTCAGACATGGTGAGTAAAGTCTTTTGCAACTCGATCTCATTGTGAGACATGCCTTCTTCCAATGCCATCCCCTCACTTTCAGAAGTCCTTTTTCTCAATCCAATCTTTGGATCCCCTTCTACAATCTTGCTTTCACCACGATTCAACTTTTCCCTGGTAATCATGCAAACTCAAAAACCAACCATCAACCTTATCTGATACCACTTGATCCGAAATTATCTTTTAAAGACTTGGTTAAGTTTTAAGCATGAGTTCATTTACCACTTAGGAATTCATTGAAAAAAGAATAAATTAATGATATGTTATAGCAGTCATAATAAGAAATGAAGATCAGAATGTAAGCATAAAGAACAACAAATTTGTTAACGGAGTTTGGCAAGATTGCCTACGTCTTTGGGCCTTTCTCTCAGTGGGTGAGGCTTTCTTATTTCTCTTCAATGCTTCAAAAGTACATCAAAAAGGTGTTAAATGGATTAAAAATTGATTTGGTTGTGTTTTTTTCGACCTCAAGAATCCAACACAACTGATGGAACTGAAAACGGTTGAGTGTAGCTCTCGAAATTGGCCCGCAAAGTTCCCCTCCTCAATGGCTTCCCTGCATAAAAATGGCTTGAGCTTCACAATTCTTCATCATTTCTCTTGTTCTAAACTTGTTTGGACTGTCAAAAACCTCTGGTTTATATAGATTCTGAGTTGGGGGTCAAAACCCAACTTCCCCCCAAGATCTGGCCTCTTTCTGGGCTCTAGATCTACTCTTTTTAGCCAAAAATCCACAAAATCAGCAAAAATCCATTAAAATAAGGTAAAAACCCACTAAATTGGCAAATAATTGGTTAAGCACCTAAAAATATGGCGTGCACCCCTTTTTGTGGTCGCATGGATGACATGTGGCCTAGCACTACGCCCTTTAAGCCCCCACGCCCAGGTCGCGCCCCTAG
This sequence comes from Picea sitchensis, assembly GCA_010110895.2. Taxonomy (NCBI): domain Eukaryota; kingdom Viridiplantae; phylum Streptophyta; class Pinopsida; order Pinales; family Pinaceae; genus Picea; species Picea sitchensis. The sequence goes on from SNQJ01S0114638.1 coordinate 30,716, forward strand.
TCACGGGATTCTCACATGTGACATGGCCTCCATTCGACGTGCCTCCCTTAAACATAGAAAAGGGCATAATGTTTAATTTTTTTAAAAGTGGATATATTTCTAAAGATTAGTTCTTTCCTTTGTGGCTAGTGCATTAGTGCTAGGACTTTGTTATATTGATAGGTCATGGGCTCGAATCCCATGGAGTTATAAAATATTTTGCATTCGTCCCTTTTAGGCCCCATCCAGGGTGACACATCGCACCCTGTGATTGGTCCATGTGTCAGTCCATGGTTGGCCAAAACCATACCATGTGGACCAATCACCCCTTGCCACTTATCAACATAAAAAACTGTCAAATGTCGAGATATGAAATGCCATATGTCGATTGCAGGAGCTGCCACTTGTCCTCTGTAGACTGTGCCACATGTCATGCCCAGAATGTGCCACGTCACCCTTTGACCAGTTGACTTTTTCTCTGTTTGGGAAATCGATCAGGAATGCGATAACTTTCGCACACGATGTTTGTTTGTGAAAAAAATTATATGGTCGGAATCAGCGCAACGAGTCGGACGCAATGGCATTGGTTTTGTCTGATTACGAGAACTTTGATTTTTAGGCCTTCCTGGATCCATTTTAGATCACGAGTCTATCACGAGATGTTGTGCTTATCATGTACTCTATGATGAGCACATGTCCCCAAGTAGGAGCCAGATGTTATCCCCATTTTGTGGATAACTAAGGAGATTATGTCTCGAGACCTTTAGGTTGTATTTTAGGTTTTTTCATAGGGTCAACATTGAAATATTTTTTGTTATTTATATTTTAATATTTTGTTTAAATGTCATGTGTCAGCTCAATGTTGAGCACTAAAATTACCAAAAGAAATCAATAAAAAAATTCCTTCAATATCAAGACCAAGGAAAATTTTAGGGGCTATATATCGCCCATGGGATAAGTTTCCATGTTTTTTTCCAAAAAACAGATTCTCAATTTACATTTTTTTCTAAAGTGATTCGCCCAAATTCTATAGAATAAGATTATTTTACATTAAAAATAGCCCAAATTTTATAGAAAATATATAAAAATCCTTAGAAATTTCAGTATTTTTTCAAAAATATCACCAAACATCTTATAGTTTGTATATTAAAGACTAGTAAGATTCGCCAAGGTTTCTACATTCTAAGATAAATTTCCATCCTTTAAATTATCCGTAGTCGAGACAATTCCAAGTGTCTTTGTGCTTTAAATATACCAGTCTACATAGGTTTTGACACCATTGAATGACTAAGCTTGAGGAATAAATTGTTGAATGTTTATTATCATCAAGTTAAATTTAGACTTAAACTTGAAATACAATTTCATTTTTGTAGTAAAACTTGAACTGTTGTATATATGTTTGTGTGTGTGTGTGTGGATCCAAAAAGATCGCATGTAAAGAGATATCCCTATATTTGTAATATCCATATTCTCATGGATACCAACTAATGCATAAAATTCCTTGATACTTAGTAATCCACTTTTGCTAATATTTGATTTAAAGTTGACCAATAACTTTCACTAGCTTTCCCTTCGCTAATATGTGAGCGTAGATTGTAGAGATTTTTTAAACATTAATAAATTTGTTTACTTTGAACTAGTTTTAATTTATTTTTCTAAGGAAAATCTCATTGGGAAACACCCAAGCATTTCTCGACATTTTGGGATGGTACCTCATGCAAACTCGACAACATTGATTACAACAACTGACCTGGTAGGGACATTGAGTGAGGCATGCAACAGAGAGAGTGAGACCAAGGAATCGACCCTAAGACCTCTTACATGAAGCTCAAAGCACTCAACCACTTGAGCTATGTCATTGACCTTAACTATATGTGTGTGTCTGTGTATGTGTGTGGTCTTTTACATAAGGATAACCTGGAAAATTTTACTTCAGACCAACATTGAACTTTTTTAAATTAATATTTTGTTATATTTTTAAAGTGTCATGTGTTAGCTCCAAATTGAGCACATAATTACAAATCTCCTTCATATTGGGTAGCAGAAAGCAATAATCTTACTTTCAACTTCATGTAGGTCACATAAGTGAATTTTTATTAGCTTCTCTATGAAATTTATTTCGACTTTTGAAGTAGATTCGTTTGAATCTTCCAAAAAACAATTTCTTTAAAGTGGTAAGAATAGTCACTTAGGTTGGAAAAATATGTAGCACTATTATTATAATCACATTTGAATGGATAAAAATCTCAATCTCATTACCATAATGTATAAGTAATCAATGTAGATCTATCTTAATATTTGATTTATCAAGTATTGAGAGGGATCGTATCTTTGGAAGTGCAAAATTTTCTTCAAAATTTTGCACTCTAAAAAAGGTTTTCATTTCCAAAGGTTTCATCCATTTCAAAGATTGATATATCTAGAGTTAAAACAAACCTTAACTTGTGTTGTTCCATTTTCATTCATATTATTATTTTTATATATCTATTTATTTTATACTCATATTAAAATATATTAAATTCATTTGTTTTCCCAAAGGGGTTGGATCAAATGGTGGAAATCGAGAAGTTTTTCACCATTGGGCAAGGTTCAATTCCAATGAGGGGTTTTCCTGGAGCCATGGGTCACCTTGAGGTAGTGGTCATACATGTAGTTGCACCCATAGATATTATATTAAATGATCTTGTGACCCATGCACACATAAGTGGGTCAAATCCCACCCCCGTGCTCTTAAAATTTTGAACCAATTTGTCATGTGGGTGATAAATTGTGTCTCATTAGTATCTTTTACATTATTGATCAATGGTGTTCCCACTGGTTTCTTCAAGCCTAGAAAGCGCCTTCGTCAAGGATGCCCTTTATCGTCGTTATTTTTTCTCATTGTAGCCAAGGGATTGAGTTGTGCCATAAAAGAATCAAAAGATGTTCACTCTCTTAAAGGCATCAGAATAGAAAACATAAACCGAATGCACTTGCTTTTTGTCAATGACATAATTCTTTTTTGTGATGGATCGCACAAGGATGCCATTAAACTCAAAGAGATTTTGAATCTATATTATGAAGCTACTAGTATGTTAGTAAATATCAAGAAATCTACAGTTTCTTATGCAAGTATAGAGATTGAAGCAGTGAGATTCATGCATCATTCATTCCCTTACCATCAAGTTGATATTCAAGGGGGACTTAAATACCTGGGGTTTACCATAAAATCAAATGACTATGGGAAACAGGACTAGGATTGGCTAACCTTGAAAGTGGAAAAGAGGATTTTGTGTTGGTGTTATCGTTGGTTATCTCAGGGTGAGTGCCTAGTCCTAATCAAATCAATTATTGAGGTGATCCCAGTGTATTGGATGACTCTAGCCTACATTCCAAAAAAAAAATTGGATAAATTGAGAAAGATCAATTACAGGTTCTTATGGTCGAGAAGCTTGGATTGTAGAGGCATCCCCTTGGTTAAGTGGCAAAAGATAGCACCTCCAAAAGAGCGTGGTGGGTGGGGACTAAAGAATCCTTTTCAGATTGCAATGGCTCTATCAACAAAAATTATTTGGAGGATCATCTCGGGTATAGGCCTCTGGTGTCAAGTAATCAATCATTAATATATAGCTCCAAGGAATGTTGAGGAATGGGTCAGATCCCCATCGAAAATATTTCATAACGGGTCCATTATGTCGAAGGCCTTTACCCTTATTGGTAACTAGCTAGCATGGAGAGTGGGGAATGACAATCAGGTCCAACATGGTGAAGACACATGGGTTGGGTGCAATGAGTTCTATAAATTGTTGAGGAATCTGGTTGACACCCTAAGAAGGATAGGACTCACTTTGGACTAGGTTGTTGACGAAGGGGTGACAACTGTTTGGAATCAGAAAAGGAAATATGCCATTGTACTTGGTCTACAAGGTGAAGAATCTAATTAGTGGGAGACCTTTGTTACTAGTCTCTGACACAGCCATGTGTGGATCCATGATATGGGAAGGTAACAATATGGTGGGATCTTTTAAATCTCTTCCTCTCATAGCCATGAGGGGAATTTGGATTACAAGGAACCATTGTATCTTTGATGACAGGTGTACTCTACAATGTGCATTAAAATCAATGAACATTCTGAGTTTTTTCAATCATGACACGGGGAACAAAGCTTTCAAGAATCCCATGGAAGAAGTCATGGTCCATCTGTCAGATAAAAATTGGCTAAAGTTCAAAGTAGGGTTGGGAGGTGGTTCAAATAATCATGCAGAGTTATTGACTTTGAAGCTTGCATTAAAATTGGCTTGGGATAGGGGAGCCTGGAGGTTACAGGTTTTTGGGGACTCTTAAGTAATCATAAAGTGGATGAATGGAGAGTATTGGTGTGAGAATATAATTCTATGAGCAATACTTGAGGAAATTGTGGCACATAAGAATATGTTTATAGCCATCTCTTTTCATCACATTTATAGGGAAAGGAATTCTCAAGCAGACCATCTATCAAAAGAAGGGTTTGAGATTGCACCAATATTATGGCAAATTTGGGAGGATCGAGAAGGGCATATTCTTGATTTCTCTCAACCGACATCCTTCTAATATGTGTATTCTTCATATGGTTTTTGTTAGTTTTTGTTGGCTAGGGCAATGGGTTATGTTATTTCAGGTCTTAATTGTTGTAGGAATGCTCCACATAGTTGCAAGTCTCACTATGTGATTATTTTGTATAGTCTATCGTATATCTTTCTTTGGTACAACTCGATGGATGTGTAGGGAGATCAATTTAAGTCAGTTATTTTGAATTCTTTCAAAGCATATGTTGAATATAATTTTATTTTCTTTATAAACAAAATTACCTTTTTTTCTCAGTAAACTTCAAAATATATTTGATAAAAAAAATATTGTCATTATATTACACATCTCTCTTATACTAAAATATCTCTCAATACAATTATCATCACATTCAAATATATGAAAATTTCAATATCATTCTTATATTTTATAAGTATATTTAAACTTCAAAATGATATCAAATTCAAATATATGAAAAATTCAATATCATTCCCATATTTTATAAATATATTTAAACTTCAAAATAATATCCTCATAAAATAAAATTAAAATGTTAAATGTCTTCTCAAGAAATTTAATTTGAAAAAAATCTCCATCCATCCATTGACTTACAACATAGATTTTGAAAAGACTTGTCTCCCTTTTGATATGGTAATATTCACCTAATGAATGTTTTATATCTTAAATTTTTATAATAAAAATATCTTAGGGTTACAAGACAAAGAGGCATAGAAAAGGACATGGACTTTCGAATTTTGGAAATTTGAAATTGCTCTTCATGTATATAATATTCCTCCATATCTTATCGAACCTTTTTTTCCTTCACAACATACATTACAATTTACATTTGATTTGTGAAAAGCCATGGTATTTTATTCGATTTGGGTATATTTTTTAAAATATTAAGTTAAATTTGAAATTGCACTTAATGTATATAATATTTCTCCATATCTTATCGAACCTTTTTTTCCTTCACAACATACATTACAGTTTACATTTGATTTGTGAAAAGCCATTATATTTTATTTGATTCGGATATATTTTTTTTAATATTAAGTTTATATATATTATTAATGAATAAAGAAAAAAATATTTAAAAAATTGATAATATTGTATTATAAAAAGGTTACAGTTAAGCTGGTAACAAACATTAAAAAAGGTTGATACAAAGTTCTTCATCAAAATGCCAGCTCTCAGAAAATACATACATAGGAGGATCTCTTAATGTCTAAGATTAGTACATTCCAAATGTTCTTGAAAGTATACTGCCTAATATAAATTCCTAAAATGCATATAAATTTAAAATACATATAATCTAGCTAAAAACATGTTGACTGTTTGACCAACATTTTAGGGAAGAGAGTTATGTTGTTCAATGTCCATGGCATCCTTCATTTGAAGGACTATTTCTTCCTCTGTAATATACCTAAGATGAATTGGACATCCTGTTGTTAGAGGCTATGGAGTGGGAATCCTTGCTGAGTTTGTTTAGCAGGTTTCTAAATTTGTTGCATTCAGCTTCTGAAACATTTATTTTCTACCTCTGTTGGACCAGGAGATTCATGATTATTGCATGTTGTGAAGTATAGTAGTGATCATTCTCATGTACTTTAGTAGTTGATAAGAACAAGAAATTCAAGAAATTTATGTTGCACTAGATAGCTTCCTCGTGCCTGAGTAGTTGATAAGAACAAGAAATTTATGTTGCACTAGATATAGCTTCCTCGTGCCCTCTTAGTGTCCTTTTGAACGCCAAAACATCTATTTGGTCCATGGTTTTTTTTAAAGGTGGCTAAAGATAGAGCTGAGTTCGAACTCACAATAAGGTGCTTAACCAAACAGAAGGATACCTGAACACACAATGTATATCCTCTATTCCGCTGACCAGGCAGAAGGGTACCTGAAACACTAATCCTCCATGGAAAGTAGAATTCTGAAACAAATCTATTGACACATATAACTCTAGCTACAGTCCAAAGAAAGTGACACGATCTTTTTAAAGCTAGGTCACGCAAAGGCCCTGAATGATTTCTTAAAGAAGATTTGAGGGTAGACAAGCAAATCCTTGCATGAAAAGAGAGAAGCGTTTAAACCCTAAATGAGCTATTTCCCTTGACCCGAGTTCCAATTGCAAGAATAGACACAAAAGAACAAAATCCAAGCATGGTTCAAGATGCTTAGTGCATAAGACATAAAGGTCCATAACATAAGACATAAAGGTCCCACTCCCGACAAAGCATACCAAGGAACGATCTTACCAAAATATCCAATGGCTTGAGAGTCCTCCAGCAAGCATGGCAAGGTCCATTCCTATCCATAATCTCACCTCGCCTACAGGAAACAAAGGAAACAAGTCCTAAAATCTGAACAACGGTGATGGATTGCAAATAGATGGAACGATATTGNTACCTGAACACACAATGTATATCCTCTATTCCGCTGACCAGGCAGAAGGGTACCTGAAACACTAATCCTCCATGGAAAGTAGAATTCTGAAACAAATCTATTGACACATATAACTCTAGCTACAGTCCAAAGAAAGTGACACGATCTTTTTAAAGCTAGGTCACGCAAAGGCCCTGAATGATTTCTTAAAGAAGATTTGAGGGTAGACAAGCAAATCCTTGCATGAAAAGAGAGAAGCGTTTAAACCCTAAATGAGCTATTTCCCTTGACCCGAGTTCCAATTGCAAGAATAGACACAAAAGAACAAAATCCAAGCATGGTTCAAGATGCTTAGTGCATAAGACATAAAGGTCCATAACATAAGACATAAAGGTCCCACTCCCGACAAAGCATACCAAGGAACGATCTTACCAAAATATCCAATGGCTTGAGAGTCCTCCAGCAAGCATGGCAAGGTCCATTCCTATCCATAATCTCACCTCGCCTACAGGAAACAAAGGAAACAAGTCCTAAAATCTGAACAACGGTGATGGATTGCAAATAGATGGAACGATATTGTATCCTTGCGAATCCCCTCCCCACGTGATGAAATTGATGTATATGATGTGGCAGCATGTGAGATTTATTTTTAATGCAACATGTCATAAATTCTACTCTAAAGATAATAGGGGATAAAACTATACAGTCGCCCCCCATTTTTTTCCAAAACACCTTGGTTAAGATTTGATGCCTTGTTTTCATATGAGTCCACTTCTAAGTTTAATTCACGCAGTGCTTGGGAGTGTGAGACATTGAGCTAGTTCCTAACCTCCTAGTTGATTCGATCAATGGTCAAAGCAAGCTGGTTGTCCTTTGGAGCTATTTTTCCAACCATACTTGACAATAACGCTTGAATCTCCTACACTTATCAGATTTTGGATGTTGGCTTCTTTGGTAAGAAGTAGGCCTTGCAGGAGAGCATAGGCCTCGACCTGATTATTTGTTGATTGTCCTAAACCCCGTGCACAGGTTGTTTTTGTTCGTCCTTCAAGATCATAGATAATCCTCCCCAAAACTGCCACCCTAGGATTTCCTTTGGACACACCATCAAAGAAGAGTATAAATGATCTTTGCCTTACTCATCCATCTTCAAATTCTTGTATAGTCATTCTGATTTGCCATGGATTTTTGTTGTGCTATTTGGGCTGGGGTGAAATTGAGTTGTGCATCAAGATTGAAAATTTTTGTAGCCATTCTTCATCATCTTGTTCCATGGGTTGATCTTCTGACTTCCCTTTGCTTCTAGAGTTAATATGCTCCAGCAGGGGACTTCTTTCTTTTGTTCCTACAGTATTTGGCTTGACTAGTTCCTAGTTAAAAACAACTTTGTTTCTAGCCAACCACTGTCTCCAACAAATGTACTCTGGGAGTGTTGTCCATATCCTTTTTAATATGCTCTTGTTTTTAAGAGATCCCCTATACCTTTTACTCCACAATGTGAACATATCCCTCCACGATATTGACCTGTAAGATCTATGAATTATACCAGCAAAGTCAATTGATGATGCCTTTTTGGTGAAATTGCACTTAAAGAACAAGTGATGAATGGTTTCTTCTATGGAAAGGCATAGAGCACATCTTTAGGGGCCTTTTATTCCTCTTTTTGGATAATTTCTACTATCAAGAGTTTGTCATGCACCATAAGCCAATAGAAAATGTTTATCTTGGGTAGCCCATCACTTTGCCAAATTGTCGCCAGAGAGGAGATTTCTAAGGGAGTGATTGTGTTGAAAGTTGATGCATATACCTATCCTTTACTCTGTGTTTCGAGTCACCCAAACATCTTTGATCTCTAACACTTAGATCCCATGGGACGCAACCTTTAAGAGAAGCCATCAGGATCGAAGCCAAGGCACTAAGGTGAGACGATGGTTCTCCTAGAGCCCAACCGAGACAGCAACCAGAACCCAATGCCCACCTCGAATTATTCTACAGAGTTTTAAAATTCTTGTTGTCCATCCATGTCTTCAAAGGGAGCAGTTACAACTTTTGTTCTAAAGGCAGGCTTCCTATAATGTTGTTCGTCCAAAGCAGAATCTCCTTACCATTACCAGGGATCCAAGTTAATTTTGAGTAGATTATTGGATTTTCAGCCATCAGTAGCTTCCATATATGAGAGCCTTTTTTAGATTCTGACAAGCTATTGATGCACCTTTTTTTTTTATTTCCGGTGAAGTATTTTTTAACAAGATTTTTTTCCGCCATTCCAATTTGATTGAGATGATTCTCCATAATACTTTATCACCCAAGATGTGATTCATAAGGGATGGGTCCTTGATCTCCAGTGCTCCTCTTTCTTTTGGAGCTCTAACAATTTTCTAGTTTACAAAGTGAATTTTTTTGGTGTTTGTTTTCCCCCCCTGCCACAAGAATTTCCTGATCTCTCTTCTGATTTGCTGCATAATACCAATTGGAGCTAACATGGCATAGCATTGAAAAAGCAGAAGAGCTGTAAGGACTAACTTTATTAACATAATTATGTCCATTGGATTCAACCATTGACATCTCCATTGATTAAATTTAGATTTGATTTTCTCAATGATGCTTTGCCATGAGTGAGTTGATGAGTTACCAAGGGATATTGTCATTCCCAGGTATTTAAACGAGGATCATTTCTCATGACAAGGGAACTCTAGAATACAAGAAATAGAGGAGAGTAGTTGCTGGCTAATGTTCAAACCAAAAACCTAATTTTTTTTATTATTAATCTTTCGTCGTGAGGTGCTTGTAAACTGATCCAATACTTGGTTAAATTTGCCTACAATAATTGTTGATGCTCACCTAGGAAGATGTTGATGTTTAGACAACATCGGGAAGGCATTCTTCCAAATATATATATATAGATATAGATATATATATGACATGATATTTATAATACAAGGTATAAATATATATAATAAATAAATAGTTATTCATTATCCAAGGGATGCATCCTTTCATGGATGGTCACCATATGTTCTCTATATATGAAACACTCATCATTGTAATAATACATCGATCATATATCATCTCATATTATCTCATATAGAAAAATCAACATGGTATCTGAGTAGGACTGGGCTTGACTCCCTCACAGAAGGGCCTAGGTAAATGGAAGTTGGAAATGGAACATCATGGTTTTCTGAACTAGATTGGGATCATGTATTCACTAGTCCACCGCATGTAGATTTGTATAGTAATTCCATAGTAGTAGAACGGCTAGACGTGGATTTGGATGCAACGGAATAGTCATGGGATGATTTAATCATCGACGACAATGATGGTTGCTCCGTTAATAACCCATCGTTGCCAACAAACTTCCAGGCAATTGAATCCTAGTGTGTGTGAGTACATGGTGCCATCATTGGACGCACGGCAAGACATGGTAGTGGTGGAGGTACCCAGGCTTGGAAAAGAAGCGATTGCCAAGGCCATCAAGGAGTGGGGGCAGCCCAAGTCAAAGATTACTCATGTCATTTTTTGCACTACCAGTGTAGTCGACATGCCCGAAGTTGACTATCAACTAACAAAGCTTCTTGGCCTCCGCCCCAGCGTTAAGAGAGTCATGATGTACCTGTTAAGTTTTGAGATATTACTAGTTTTCTTTTCAATTTACTAAATACCCATAGCATAGGTAGGATCACTAAGAGAAACACAATCACAAGATACACAACATTTATCTTGGGAAACCCTCATGGGGGAAAAAACCCAGCAAAACAGAAACACAATCACAAGATACACAACATTTATCCTGGGAAACCCTCATGGGGGAAAAACCCCAGCAAAACTTCCTTAATATAGATAGCCAATACAATGCCAAGACAATAAACCAAAACACTAGATAATATCCAACACTGAGCAATGTGCCTGTCTCTTCCTTCTTCTCCCAACTGCATCTACCAAACTTGCATGCTTGTTGAGCGAATGAGTGAGTGATATAATGAGGCGCTAGCCTCCTTTATTTATACTAGCTGGCAGGTGCTAGAAATGTGTCTCTTCATTGGGCAGGGCCGATTTGTCTTCTTAGTGGTTAAAACCACTTTAATTAGGCTTGGGGGGCGACTTCTTAATTTGCATAATACAATTAGGGTTTGACCAATCCACAAGAGGAGATTTGGTCAATTACAATGCCCGACATGATCAATCCACAAAAGGGGATCGATATAATGAATAATGACTCAATAATAAATAGAATACTCTTTGCATTTACAATATTTCAACAGTCCCCCTTAACAAGAAGGGTATTCTATAGACAAAGCTCAATACAACATCATCGGGAGAGAGAGAGAGGGAGGGCAGCAACATCAACAACATCTGGAACACTGACTAGCACATCTATAAATCATCGGAATTTTTTTTCTCATCATCATTGTTCACAGCATGGAGTTGGAGTAGCATCATCATCCTCATCAGCATGAGGTTGGAGTATCACCATCAACATCATCAATGAGAAGTTGAAGTGGCATCATCATCATCATCTTCAGCAAGACGCTGAAGTGGCATCATCATTATCATCTTCATCAAGAAGCTGAAGTGGCATCATCATTATCTACATCAACATGGATTAGTATAACACTAATACATCATCATCATCAATAACAACACAAGGCTGACACAACATCAACAACAACAGCATCACAGCACGAAGGGTGGAGCATCATCAACATCAACACTAGGCTGGAAATCTTCAGCACGAAGCTGGCATCTCAACAACATCAGCACAAAGCTGGAAATCTTCAGCACGAAGCTGGCATCTCAACAACATCAACACGAAGCTGGAAATATTCAACACGAAGCTGGCATCTCAACAACATCAACACGAAGCTGGCATTTCAACAACATCAACACGAAGTTGGAAATCTTCAACACGAGGCTGGCATCACAACAACATCAGCACGAAGCTGGAAATCTTCAACACGAGGCTGGCATCACAACAACATCAGCACGAAGTTGGAAATCTTCAGCACGAGGCTAGCGTCACAACAACATCAGCATGAAGCTGGAAATCTTTAGCACTAGGCTGGCATCAACACTACTCCCCCTTTCGAGGGAGGTCCTTTCAGACTATACCAAGCTTGTCTCGAAAGTACTTAAACTTTACACTAGACAGAGGCTTGGTCAACACATCAGAAACCTATTCATCCGTGCCAACATAATGGAGTTTTATGGCTCCTCTCTGCACCATATCACAAATGAAGTGATATTGGATCTCTATGTGCTTCGACTCATCATGGAACACATCATCTTTATACAACTATGGTTATCACATAGGATCACAGTGGCTTCCATCTCCAAATCAAATAGATCTGTCAACAACATCTAAAACCATATGGCTTCACCACTGGTAAAACATACTGCAATATATTATGCTTTTGTCGTGTTGAGAGCAAATACTTGATTTCTTTCTACTCTGCCACGAGATCATGGTTGACCCCAGACTGAAACAACATCATGAGGTGCTCTTTCTGTCAGAGACACTTCTAGCCCAATCTGAATCGGTATAACCACTCAGTCTGAAGTCATGATCTCTAGTATAACAGAGACCAAAACCCAACGTACCCTTAAGGTATCTCATCACATGTTTTTCATCATCAAGGTGAACACGTCTGGGTTCTACCAAATACTAACACAAGGAAAAACATATATCTGGCCTGGTATTTGTCAGATACATCACTGAACCATTAATCTAACTGTACAACGTAGCATCAACCAATTCTAATGAAGTATCAACCAGGAGCTTCAACTCCGTTTCCATGGGTGTGTTCATGGATTTATATTCCAACATATAAAACCTCTCCAGTATTTCAATTGCATACTTCCCTTGGTTAAGGAAGATCTTCTCTGGGCTCTGCCAAACTTCAAGACCTGAGTAATAATGCATCAGGCCTAGGTCCTTCATCTCAAAGTCTGCAGTGAGCTTCTTCTTACAATTTTGTGATAAGCTTTTCTTCTCTAGTTAAGAATAAGTCATCCACATACAACAATAAT
>SNQJ01S0114639.1:0-38177 GCA_010110895.2 Picea sitchensis
CTCTTTGCAGTTACATTATTTCAACACTTTCAACTCAAACTCTAATTTCTATGGTTCTTCCTTCCTTGGTAGTACTTCTCATTTGAAAACATCTTTGATTTCTCTAAATACCACATCTCGGTTGTACACTACCTTCTTAGTTTCTAGGTTCCAAAGATTATAACCTTTTAGACCATCTTTATACCCAATACATATACACTTTTCAACCCTTTTATATAGTTTAGTCTCATTTTCATTTAGAACATGAACATAGGCACCACAACCAAATACCCTTAGATGTGTTAGAGAGGGTTTCTTACCAGACCATACCTTATGTGGAGTATTTTCATCCAATGTTGATGACATTGATCGATTGACCAGGTAACATGATACCCACCACCTCTAGCCAGAATTATTGTCCTAACCTGACACCACTGAGCATGCACCTTGATTTTTCCATCAACGTCATGTTGTTCCTTTATGCAAATCCATTCTATTAAGGTGTATATGGAGTAGTCTTATTCCTTGCTATATCACACTTCTTACATAATTCTTCAAATTCATTTTTCGCAGAATTCTCCACCATTATCCATTCTCAACACCTTAATTCTCTTCTCTATATGATTCTCCACAAGATACTCAAACTCTTTAAACCCATCAAAGACTTCATATTTCTTCCTCAGGAAATAATTCCAAGCATTCCTCAATAATTCATCTATAAATGTGAATAAGTACACATATTTTCCCAGTGATGGAACCGACACAAGTCCAGACACATCATTGTGCACCAACTGTAAAATTCCCTCTTCCCTCGTTGCACCAAAGGGGAATCTTACCCGATTCTACTTCCCATATACACAATGTTCATAGAAATCAAAATCCAGAGAATAGTTAAACATACCTTCAACCATACCTTTACCATGTAGTAGTTGAAGCCCCTTCTCTTCAATATGCCCCAATATTTAATTCCACAACATAGTCTTTTCTCTAGAGACTGTAAGAGTTTTTCTTCTTCATCTCCAATCTCAGGAATATTGAGTTATTGCACCCATCACTAATAGTGTTTCCCTACATATTATACATAGTTCCACACCAAACTCCCTTCAACAACACCATTTCTCCTCTAACCATCATGCATGTTTATTTCTCAAACACTTTATTTACCTTTGCATCATCCATTTTTCTTACAAAAATCATGTTTTTGTCCATTCTTGGGATAAGAAGAACACCAGGGACTATTCTAATCTTTCCATCCATGAGATTAAAATTGAATTTGTATGATCCTATGATTTTGGTTGTTGGTTCATCACCTAGGAAAACATCACCTCAATCATCCCTTTCATATTTTCAAAACCAGTCCCTATGAGGAGTCATATGAAAGGATGTACCTGAGTCAACCAACCATGCCTCATGATTTGTATGTGTGCTTGAAGAAGACAAGTACACATCCACTGCTTTTGCGGAGTTTTTTTCTTCTGTAGAAGGAGCATCTTTAGATCCCTTCCCTCTATTAACAATTTTGGATCTACATTGCTTCTTGTAGTTCCCTTATTTTCATATCTTTATAGATTTTCCAGGAGATTTAGATCTACCCTTAGATTTGGATCTCCCACTTGAGGACTTAGATCTATTTCTTTCTTGGGAGATTCCTCTTACAAATGATGTGTCTTTGCTCTATCCTTCCATGTTCTTTCTCCTCATCTTCTATGACAACAAGGATGAGACCGCATCATCAAAACTTAAAGTAGTTGTATTATTACCTATGGCCACAACCAAACTATCCCATGAGTCTGGTAAAGAGCACAATAAGTTGATACATTTATCTTCATAAGAAATATTAATATCAACAGATAATAGCTAACTTACCACATTATTGAAGGATTTCATATGCTTTGTCACCAAGTCTCCATCTTTTATCCTCAGGTTATACAACTTCTTTCGTAGGAACAATTCTTTTACTAGAGACTTTGACTGATACAAATCCCACTTATCCCATATTTCTTTGGTTGTAGCTTCCTCTAAGACATTCAGTAATACTAAATCTGAGAGACACAACCAGATTGTTTTCTTTGCCTTCCAATCCAAAATTTCCCTGTCTTTTTCTGACGTTCCTGTAGGTGCAATACCTGGATCCACAAATATTTGCCCACCAACAAATATTTGTCCACCAACAAATATTTTGTCTTGAGCTTCCACAACTCAAAACTTTTCCTATTAAATTTCTCGATCTCTATATTCAAACTGCTCTCCACTTCTTTTCACTTAAAGAATAGATATCACAATTATCCCATTGTAACAAGGTTTATTATAGACCCAAGCCAAACCCTTAGACATAAAGGCATCCCATTGAAGCTAATAACAACTCTAATACCAAATTCATATTTTAACCTTGAATAATAAATTACTACAAATAAATTCTTAATAAAGAAAGAAAAGATAAAATGGCACACACACATTACATAGATATTTTACCTTGGAAACCCAAATCGGGAAAACCAACAACCTATTTAGAGTCGCACCTCTAATATTGTGTTTATCGTATCTTCATTGTTTAAAATACAATACATATATAGGATCTTGCGACATCTGAAATCCCTAATCCATTGACATGGATTATTCAACAACCCTAATTCCTTAACCAAAATTAGAAAACCATCATACCCAACATTTATGTGATATTAGTTTCCTTGTGACTTAGTTTCACTGGAATAAAATGAGCATTCTTTGTCAATTTATCCACTAGCACTATTATTGAATCATGTTTCCTTGTTGTCCTATGAAATTTAGTGATCAAATTAATGGTTACCACTTCCCATTTCCACTTTGAAATTGGTAATGGCTATAGCAAACCTGCTAGGTTCCTATCATCAACCTTCACTCTTTGACATTGAATGCACCTTGCAATGTAATCATAAACAACCTTCTTCATTTATGGTCAAAAGTATTTTCTTCTTATTGTTGCAATTATTTTCGGGTAACCAAGATGTCCAACATATAGAACATTATGCATTTATTTTAACACACTTCCTTAGTTCTCCATAATTAGGAACATAAATTCTATTGTTATGCATAAGTATTCCATCTTTTCTCATCTTAAACTCTTTGAATTTATGTTGTACATCTTCCTGCTGTAAGATTTATTTTACTTGTAAGTAATGCCATCTGTAACAACCACATATAAAATTATACTATTTAAATAGGATTGATGCATAATAATGGTGGTGTCATGCATGATATATACCCTTCTGTTGAGTGCATCAACAACTTTATTTTATTTTCCTTTGATATGATTGATGTCAAAGTCATACTCACTTAAAAATTTGAGCCATCCATTTAAAGTTGGTTGTTCAAACAAATCTTTCATACCACTATGGTCTATTATCAATTCAAATTTCTTCCCCATCAAGTAGTTCCTCCACATATTCAATGCATGAACTATGGAAGTAATCTCCAAATCATGTGCGGCATAATTCCTCTCATGTTCTTTAATCTTTCTAGACTCATAACCAATGATATGTCCATTCTAAGTGAGGACTACACCAAGTCCTTCTTTCGATGCATGTATGCATATCACAAAATTTTCATTTGGATTAGCAATCTTCAAAATAGGCGCACTAGTAAGTAACTTCTTCAAAAAATGAATTTTTTCTTCACACACAGTTGTTCATTCAAAATTAGTTCCCTTCTTTTCTAAACAAGTGATGGGATGAAAAATCTTGGAAAATATTTCTATAAACCTCCTATAGTATCCAATTAATCACATAAAAGATGAAAATGTGGTTATTGAAATGATTATCTAATTGACCCATTGTGTGATTTGTGTTGATTTCCCTATTCTCACTTTTCTTAATAGATAGACCATATGGAAACAAAGTATTGTAATTCAATAGATGTATTTGATATGGTTTCCCTGGGTTCCCTACTATGTGACATGTCATTTTCAATGCTAACCTATGCAACATTCTTTGGTGTTGGCCATCCTTTAATGCCTTTAATATTCTCTAGATCCACTATTATTCATTTCTCTAAAATGATATGCCCCAAATAATGGATTTTCTCTTGGAAAAAAAAGCACTTGCTCAACTTGGAATATAGTTGATGCTCCCTTAGCACTTGTAGTACCAATATCCAGTTATGTTCATGTTCTTCCTCTGACATGGAATAGATAAATATGTCATCCAAGAACACAATGACAAACTTATCTAGATAATTTCTAAAATGTTATTCAGGTCAATCCAAATGGCACCACTACAAATTTATAATTCCCATACCTAGTTCTAAAATTTTCTTATTGATGTCTTCTTCCTTGATTCTCACCCGATGATATCATGATCTCAAATCTATCATTGAAAAATATCTTTGCTTCGCTTAGCTGATCAAAGAGGTCATTAATTCTAGGTAGACAATAATTTTTCTTCATGGTGGCTTTATTCAGTTGTCTAAAGTTAATACATAACTTCAATGTTCCATAATTCTTCTTCATAAAGAGTACCAATTCTCCCCAATGTGAAACACTTGGGCATATGTACTATTTCTTCAACAATTTCTCTAGTTTCATTTGTAAATCTTTTAATTTTGTTGTGCTCATTATGTAAGGAGCCTTTGACACTGGGGCACTTCCTAGCAATAAATCAATAAAGAAATTTATATCCCTATTTGGTGTCAATCCTGGTATTTCTTTGAATACATCCTCAAACTCTTGCAACACAAAAAATCCTCAAGACTTGGCTCTTTGGTCTTGCTTGGATCCTCCACATGAGTTGCATACAATTGTCATCCTTTCCTAAAACATTTATTCAACTATAAGGCTGAAATATCCCTTATAGAAATGGGTCTTGGAATACCTTCCACAATGATTTTCTTTCTTTTTTCATCAAGACATGTAAATGTCTTTTTGTGGAAACCTAGGGTAGCATGATGTGTGTCCAACTAGTCCCTTCCAATTAGGATATCATAAGATCCTAATGGTTTGATATTCATATGAACATCGATATTCACTCCATTTAATTCTATAGGAAAACATATGGAAACCTTGATGATCCTTCTTTTGGTCCCCGTGGCTAACTGAGCCAAGCACAATATTTCAATCTTACTTTTCATCAAATGAAATATTTCCACTACTTTAGGATCAATGTAACTATTATTTTCTCCTGAATCAATTAAAATATCAATAGGATAATTTTTAACCTTACCTTCCACCTTTGATGTTCTACTTGTCGATCTTCTAGGGATGCATATATCCTTGGGATATTTATACATATGTATGCCATTGTGGTAGCATCTTGAATGTTGTGCATTGTCCACATTTTGTCTTTTATGTGAGGAAAAAAATTGTGTATGTGATCTTCTTTACATCCCCAACATTTGATTGGTATCCTTCCCCTTTTTCCCAAGTAATATTCCATCTTGGATTCATTCTTAGCAGCCTGATTTTGTTGATATGTATTAGGATTGTTTCTATTGAAAGGATGTTTGAATCCCTTCCTTCTCTAATATGATTTCTCCTTCTTCTTATACTTCCAAGACTTATGGAATTTTTCTTTACACTTGACTTGCCCATATAGGTACTTGGCCTTTCTAATGGTCTCTATCAAAGTCTTGGGTTCATCAAATTGAATTTTTTATTTATAGAAAGATGTCAGACCACTTACAAACCTGTGTATTTTCACCTTTTCCTCTTTAATAAATCCCACATATCTCAGCAACCCAAATAATTTATTTTCATAGTCTTCCATGATCATACTCCCCAAATTGAGTTCGAATAACTACTGCATATTCTTGTGATAATAGTGCTCTAAAATATATTATTGTTGTAAGTGTTTGTTGAATTTTATCCAAGAAATCATTTTCTCATCAATTTTCTTGAATTGCTTCAGTTGGTCCCACCACATAGAATATTTTCCATGCAAATTATATATGGCGATCTTGGATTCTAGGTTAGATGAGTAGTTATGCAACTGAAATTATTTCCTGACTCCAAGAAACTGAGTTTTGTCATAATCTCCCCTTTTTTTCAACCATCATGGGTTGGCGTCTTAAACTTCCTAAGCTCACCCTGCAATATTTCCAACTCATATCTTCATCTTTGATGCCTAATATGAGACACTTCTAGGCTGCTCCTTGACTAATTAGATGCATACAACTTACTTGATGAATGAGTAGTTGAGTAGTGATGTATTTGAGCTCTACTAACACTTCTTGAGTGCCTGAATCATCCATAATTATCCCTCCTTGCATGAGGTCTTCCTTTTTCCTCATATCTTGAGCCTAACCCATTCTTCACTTGTCTTTGCAGTTGGTTTAGGATTTGAAACAACTGAGTATTTATTTTATTTTTTCCTCCCGGGATCCTATTGTTTTCTTGTTATCATCTCTATAACTCTATACTTCCACTCTTATAGTTCTCATGGTCTCTACCAATTCTGTCAGATCCAACCTACTCCTATGTCCATTAGATGTTGTCTCTTAATTACCCAAACTAATATTTAGGCCTTTGTCTTCCCTCTCATGGATATAGTCTCTTTGTGCATCCTACATGTCTTTGATATTTAATCCCGAGCTTGAATTGATCATCTTATACCCCTAATTCTTCAAAATGTGCAAGCAACCATTTTTGCTAGAATTATGCATATTGTATTGTTTTTCTCAATTATTGTTATAGGTCATTTTTCTTCTCAATTAATGAAGAATCATATCACACTTATCCATAGTATAATATTTCTATATTATTCTCCTATGAATCATATTTCCAATTATTGTTCTTTTGCCTCAATATGATCTCTGAGATGAAAGCTATGGATTCTTGAAAAATTCATTTTCACCCAATTTGTGCACTTTTGTACTGGTGCAATTTGAAATAGGATATCAACTTCTGTATTTTGCAAAAGAAAATCCATCAAAAAAAAAATATTTTTTTTTTATAGGGAACTAACAATATTCATTATGGTGAACATACAACAACTTTCATATTATCAATCTATTTCTCTAATCAAGTTATACAACAATATAGAATTGGCAACTTTGTCATTTTTTACACTTTCTCCAGACTTAGAAATTTTAGCAAAATTGGCTATCTCCCAAACTAAGAACTTTTGGAAAATATTTAATAAGGAAAATTTGTTTGTCTTGATGAGCAAGTAAAATTTAAAATAAATAAATTTCCAATTTTGTTATCTGGGACCCCTTTTACTCCAAATATCCCAAAAATCCCTAAAACGTGGCCTAGAAGAGTGGATTTTGGCTTGTTTCAACATCCCCATTCCAAACCCCTTGGAATCGATCCAAATCCTTCGCTAGGAATTGTCATTCCTTCCTCCCTGTCTCACTACAAAAATATCATCAAAAATAAGGCTCTAACAGAGAGTACTAGTTTTTTCTTCAAAAATCCATAATTTACAAATTATGGAGGATTGGTGCATAATTGAGGAATGACCCTCACTTGAAATTATGTAGAACTCCTCATTGTAGACATACCCCCAAAAAATCATCTAAATCATAATTAATATGCTCATGTTATGGCCAGAAAATGTCATTTGAATCAGAACCCATCGACATGGTTGTTGATGTGTCACCTCCAGTCCACAAGGCACCCTAAGGCGATGCCATGTTACCTCACTCATCCACCTCACACCTGACATATCTCCTTCTTCCTCTCTCTTCCTTCCATACCATTCTCTTTCTTCTTCTTTTATTTTCTTTATTATGGGCCCCACCCATACTTGGCGGCCACATGAAACCAACGCATTAGCCCACATTACTGGTGAGGTCCATCCTTTTTTAATCTTCCCCATCCCTGAGCTATATCCACAATGGGGATCCTTTACGGGCTGCCAATATGCACCCAGGTTATACCAATCAAACATGATCAGTGGTAGATCTGATGGCGAAGAAATGAGTAGATCAATGGTTACCATTCATTATGGGAGTTGAAGTAGAACATGACTTGGCCCAATCCCAAGGTACCATAACTTCTTACCACCCACCATCCATGTGTTTATTTGTGATATATTATAGGGGTTTTGAAGCGGGCTTCCAAAACCACCCTTCCATAGTCCCATAAACCATTATTTTGATTTGGTGTCGATGTCACCTACGAGCCCACCATTGTGCACCACATACCTCACCATCATGGTCTTCCATTGTGGATATTTCCACCATGGCATTCCACATCAGCACCACCAAGTCACCTAGAACGTGGCGTCCACGTCACCATGTATGAAAAATTCCCAAATTTTCCTAAATTTCCAAAAATTCTTAGTTTCATAATTTCAAGAAAACTTTCCCCAAATGACGAGGCACCTTCGGCTCACCCGTTGCGAAAATAATTAACCCATGTGTTGGCCCATACATGCCAAGCACTGTGACCAACACTCTGATACCAATCTATAACATGTAAGTTTTAAACCTATGAAGTAAAGCAATGCATACATATTCTTAAGAAAAAAAAAAGTAATGAATGGCGCTAACACATAATACACATAGATTTACGTTGTAAACCCCTAACTAGGAGAAAACCACCCTTCCTTGGTGCCACACATCTCAACTCTTCATTGTATTAATTTCACCATTCACAATAAAATATATACTATATTTTGGGTATCTCTCAGGTACCAAAACCCTAATCCCTTAATCCAGGATCAATTTAGAAAACCTCTAAAAATAGTGAAAAAATATAAAATAGCAAAAACCACCCCAAAGAAATAATTTTGGGGTGCTTCCCTAAACACTCTGCGTAACTAGGGGGGAAATCATGCCCCCCCTGGGATGATCATCAAATGCAGTCGTCAAATATGACGCACCCCCACACATACATGCAAATAATATAACACATACCCAACATAACATACCCCATGCTTGGGTACCTCTAGAATTTTCATTCTTGAATGGATTTCGAGCCTTTGATACCATTGTTATTAAATAAAGACTACAACAGTGGAACCAAGGGTCATGCGACAATAAAGAATCATAATAACTATTACAATCTCATGTATAATTCAAGAAAACATTAATAAATCATGTGCTCATGAAATATACATCATTAAATAAATAATTAACATAGTGGAATTCAAATACACAGAGAACAAATAGCTTATGTTCAACAAAATATTCATGCCAATTGGTTGCAGGCGTTGGAAATTCCACCCATTAGGCCACCCCTAAGCTGAGGCTATGAATCCATAAGGATGGTTTCCTAGGCCAAATTTAAACACACACCAGTCAAATATCAAGTCGTTATAGTTTTTCTCTCTTTCTTACACTCACACCAATCCTAGTTTACTAGCTCTCTTCCCCACTCATCTTGCACAAACCAAAGAAAGGAATCCCCTTATCTACAATTTAGTCCCTTGGTATATTATATTTCTCTCCATTTCTTCAGTGCTACTATACAGTAAATATCAATGTTGGAAACTCTAGGGAATCTCAGTTGTGGGAAGTTTTACTCAATTTCTAGTGTTCTTATGCACAAAATCATTAATTTCTTGTTGGAATAACCAATAGGTACCTACAACCAACTAGATATGGATCTCTACCTCCAACAAGTTTTTCCCCTAACAAAACCAAGAACCATAATGAGTAAGAAAACCAAGTATGACCCAACAACCAAAAAGTATGGTTAAATATGCATGCCCACAAGGCACCACATTACTTCCCCAAGAAGCTCACATAACCACTTTTTCCAACTAATTCCAAGATGGGTGAATAAAATAAAATAAATTGGCTTATCCTCTTTATCCCCCTCTCTTGTGGAATCATAGCCCCCTATAACGTTGTTCTTATCCATCTGCAACCAATGATGCATTTTTATTATTAATTTTCAAAGCTATTATGTTGCTATGTTCTCCTCCCTTTCAACTTTATAGGCAGTCTAGCCTCTCATCAAACAAAAAAAAATACATTATTAATACGGGGACTCAAAATTGGGGTATTACACTAGGTCTTTGAATGGTTTTGATTGTATCCCCTCAAAAGTAGTACCAAATTCCTATTGACTACTTTTGTCTGCTCATCTATTCGTGGATGGAATGTTGTAGATCTCTTCAACTTAGTGTCCATATTCTCCCAAAGTGTAGTCCAAAAGGCAATAAGAAATTTGGTATCCCTATCTAAGATGATGCTCCTTGGTATCCCAATGTGCACCCAGAACTATTCAAAGAACATGTTTGTTGCTTCTTGTCCTTTTATGGTGTTTTTACGAGGCATGAGAATGCACATCTGGTTGAACCTATCAACTACCACAAATAGATATCCGTGTGACTAAATCCACCTATTGAGGGGTCCTAAATCCCTTTAACTCAACAGTAGGAACCAAACCCGCCACTGAGGCCCAATTAGACTCTGCATCTTTTAATGGTGGAATTGTTCTCCCGATCTGACCAATTAATCGATGGGCTTTACGTAGTGATTGACATGATGTCTTCTTGTGAAAGATCCTCCTTCACTTCAAACGTTACTTTTTTTGTATTTTCTCTTATATGTGCGACCGATACAAGATACATGATGGTATAAAATAGTTGGGTAACAAAGGGGAAAGGAATTAACTACTCAAGAAGGATGAGATCGGGATAACCCTCATAATAAAGCATGTAGACAAGGATTCTTACACCTACAACAAGACTAGTACTAATACATTAACCTGTCAGTGTTCCAATTTGTTGACTGAGATAAAATTATTATAAAAAAGACATACATGCAATAAACGATGACGAGAAAAATAGTTTCCTTATCTCTAATCATTAATCACACATTAGCACAAGGATTTAATTTCCATCATTAGAGACAAGAACTATAAAACATTGAATCAGATAACTTATCAATAGATTCAGAGGATCTTACTCGTTACAAAATCCATTCATGAGATAAAGTTATAAATAATTCTTCCTTAGATCCAGTCACACACACTTTAGATGAAAAACAAAAACTTGACTCTGGTCCTAAACAAGACTTCTCAATTAAGGTATCTCCAAAATAGTTCTTTACACATCCAAAAATGTGGGTCTTTTAAAAAACCATCGACCTCCTCCAACAGGTCGATCCTCTTATTTATAAAATATTATTAACTAAAAATAACTATCAAAAGTGTAAGATAATTAAAACAAAACATCACCACATGGCACTTTCATCTCTCAACCTCCTAAGAGTCATCAAATAGTTTCACTTGAGTAGATGACTCTTCTCATACTCTAACCATTTGACGAAGAGATTCTCGCATGTGTTGGCATACAAGAATCTATGTTGGTCCATCAAGGTCGAAAGGATCTCCTTTATATCCACTGCCTGTGCCTGACACTTGACTACTCTAGCACTTAACTGTTGTAACACTATTCGAGCCTTGATCGGGTCCTACATGATCTGCTGTGATTGACTTGGCTCCATGTTCACCACCTTTGCTATCTCTGTATCCCACGATGAGTCTTGTTCGACATGTATTTTGACTATGTCATGCAAGTCGACAAAGTCATTGGGTGTGCCGAATTCTAGAAGTTCGATGCCTCTCATCGCCCGATTGATCTTGGTCCATCTCTTTTCTCACTTGGCCCATTTCTCTTGGATTTCCCGATGAGGTTCTTGGGCCATTTTCACCTAGTATTCGACTGACATCTTTATGTGGTCAATGATGCTATCCCTTAGACCCGAATGGCATGCTCTTCGACGTCTCGGCCCTGTTGAACTGCACTGATGTAATCGATCCTTTTCACTACTTGGTGTGATTTATCATACCATGTTTCCATATCCTTGCACGTCACTAGCTCCATGAGGATGTCTTCTTGGAAATCGGTTATCCCTGCAGTGAAAAGGTGCCACTCATTCATGAATTTACTATAGGTGTCCTAGAATTCGCTTCTCAAGAACATCATGGCCTATGTGGAGTCCTGATAATATTTCACCAAATGGCGTAGATGATCCAATTCCTTCAACACAGTGTCCAACTCCTCTTCATCCTTCCTCACTCTATCTAGGGAGACATCTTTGATTTCCATCCCTGCACCGATAATCTCAGACGTCTTGGCATGCTCCATGCTAATCATTTTTTCCTCTGTGGTGATGAGGTTGGATCTATCCAGAGTAAGCCTCATATTCTTGGTGGTTCTCTTCATGATGGATTTCCTCTTTCGGTCGTAGGCGATGGCTTGTATATAAGCGACCTCATCCACAGGTTCGGGGATTTTTTTCTCTCCCCAAGTAAGCGTGTTCCCAGGCTCCCAATGGTGTAAATCTATTCAAGGCTAGGTTCTTGAACCTCCTCTGTGTGTTCTGAAAGTTTGACCTCTGGTTGTTTCTCATCGGTAGGTAAAGTACCGATTGAAATTGATGCATCAGCGGTAGGCTCGGTACTTACTTGATAATCAGTTGTTGAGATGATGATTTCTTGCTGTGGAATTTCTTCTTCTTGTTTGCCCGACCCTAGCTCATCCTTCGGGCTATCCACTTGGGTCCCCGGTGCATCGAGTAGCTCAGTTTCTAAGACACTTTCGACCTCCTGGTCACTCTATGGAAGGATTTGAATTTGAGCATTGGGAGCTAGGGAAGATGCTTTCTCGGGTTCCTTTTTCTCTATGATTTGCACCGGAGTCACCAGGGAAACCTCCGAACTCTCCTCATCATCATAGATCATTATCAAGTCATGTAGGGGGTTTGGTGTACTTTCTCTCCCGGATATCCTCGCTATCTTTGGCTGATACGAAACGCCCCATGTTGATCCAACCTGCACCATTGAAACTTCAGGGTTATCTGACCCGGTGATCTCTTCAATTTTTATTGTCTCTGGGTCACTTGGACCTACTCGACTTTCGATTGGGTTGTTGGCAGGGACCCTTGACATTTCTACGAGGTCTGGGTAATTCTGCAGCTGATCAATTACTCTTTGTACCTGTTCCATTAGGATCAATCCCCTCGCCTGTGGCTTCAATGTCATAGACAATCCCATGTTCTGCACCTTTGTTGCCTTTATTTCTCTAATTTCTTCCCTGGCTCTGAGGGCCCCTTAAGCCAAATGCTCTATTGTCTCTACCTGTTCATGTATGCTCATGGCCTTGAACCTCGTCATTTTCGGGTCGACCATCCTTTGCACCACCTCGTCCCAGTCCTGGGATTTCTCTATGAAGACTTCGTCTTCGAACTTGTCGTGAGCATACGACCAGCAGGATGCCACCTATGAAGCATGTTGTAGGACCAATCCCTTTGGATCGTGCTTGTGGAATCGTCATGTTGGGAATATGAATTCGAGTTGGCTCAACCCTTCTTGTTTGGCTTGAGTAGTATCCTTTACCAAATAGAACCCTACATGGAAACCATAGGGTATTAAAGACCATTTCTTGTCTTTGACCAGGGTGGAGTTGTAGCCTTGCAAGATGGTCTGATAACATATTTCTCCTATGTTGATTCGGTCTAGGACACGAGCTCGTAGGAGATGTGGTGCTCCGGTGGCCCCGAACACCCTGATGTAGGTGGCACACTTGTCGAAATACCAATGGCCTACCTTGGATATCATTTTCTTGGTTGCCGCTGATAGCCTTGGGCATTCCTTCTTAAAAGAATAAAATAAATTTGGGCGATGAATTCATCGCAGATGAGGGAGTAATATTTCTTATACCTATTTTCCCATAGCACGCTGAAGTAGACGTGGACTGGGAGCTCTACAACATGTCATCTCAAATTCATGCCGACGAAGACGTTCCTAGCGCACATGACATTAAGCAGGTATGAAGACATGTAAAAAGTTGGTGCTTCCCCTTCCTTCGGCGTCTGAGTTTTTTGCACACAAATGCTTAGTTGCTTGGATATTATTGATCCCCAATTGAAGCTTCACCTGGTGATCACAACTGTGTATGCCAAAGGCATCCATTCCTCCAAAAACTTGGAGCAATATTTTTCTTCGTATAACCAGCATATGAGATCCATCAAATAGATGTATGGCTCCCTCAAGTTAACCGTACCATACTAGCCAGTGCTTTGGTTGGTAAACTTCTTGTCCTCCCTCCACCATGAGGCCATCACATGGCTGGTGTCATGGTGTTCATAGAACTTCACCATGAAGTCTGTGTCTAGCCGTTCTTATGGGTCTCTATGTTTGTAATATTTCTAAACTTCTATCGAGAGGAAAACTCTAACACACCCACCATTGTCATCATTGATTAAAATTTTATGTGTGTTTGTGTGGTCGATGAGCCACTTCAGCACCTCTATGTAGGGGAAAATGGGGGTTCTTCTTGCCACCATATGTAGATACGACCATCGGATGTTCGGGAACATCGGGTCATCGAGCGCCCTTACGTCTGGATCACTATGCGGGGCATATTCTGGGTATTCTTCTCGGCTGATCCTATTAAAGAGATCCCCCCAATGTGGGAGTGCCATTTTGGATCCGGTTCTTGCCTCTGTATCGAAAAATTCTAGAGGTTGGATGAAAAACTTCTCTGTTGTTGTCTTGACGAAAGGCTCCAACCTAGGGATGTACTCCAATTGCCTCACAGTTCCTGGAGAAGAACCTTCGCCCATATCAGATTCTTTTATCTTTGGTGCTCTCGGCGAGCGTCTGGTGGTTGGATTTATCGATGGCATTGTTCCTGCAACTTAAGCAGAGTTTTAGAGACTGTGTTAAAACTAAAAAAACACACATATAGAAATTACAGCCAATGAATTTACATACTCATATACATACCTCTGAAGCTTGTTAAAACCTGGTTATTTTGATAATCACGGGGTCAATATAGACTTCGAGTTGATCGTCTCACTCCTTCTGACGCTCTGGAATTCTCTTACGCGTAGAACAATTTTGTTCACAATGGCTCAAGAGATTTTAAACAAGAAAGATATTACTGTGTCACATCAACCATTCAATTCAGGTTATGAGTGAATTTTCAATAAATATGTCGTCGAATCTCTAGAACTTAAATTTATCGTGGGTTGATGGTGGAGGAGCGGGTGGTGATGTGGTCCATCATTGATTTTAAACAGATTTTTTGATTGGATCACGAGGTAGAAACTAACACAGGATCGAGTATTAATTAGCTCCTTAAATGCTCAAAATCCGATCGTATCTAATGCTAAAACGTCTCGTCTTGTCTCTCTTTTAGTGGGTGGATCAGGGATCGGGGTTGTGCTACAAACATTTTCGTTGATATTCTCCTGAAAAAAGATTCGACGCCGATCGATCTTACCGTACAATGATGATGCAGAAAATCTGACTCGGAGGTGTGACTCGGACCTAGGGAACCAAGAATGACTTGGGATAGAACTAGACTGTACAACCCTCTTACCTGGTAAAGACATGTGGCATTGGAGACCAGTGACTTAATTTGCTTGTATTAATCGGAGTTGGGAATTTCGTTAAGTTATTCGTTCTAAAATAAACCTTAGCTTGTCGATGCGAAAAAGTGTCAAGGATCGATGATCGACGATAAACCTATCAAAGCCCTTTTGGATCGGCTCCCTTGAAAAAGTCTCGATGTCGAAAAAGCATCGGGGATCGGTGATTGGGGATAAATTTTATCGTGGTAAAAATGTTTGTTGTGATCCTTCTGGGTTTTCCCTGATTTCGATAAAGCGTGTCAGACATCGACTATTGGTGATATATTTTCATTCCTCGTTAACGTCTTTCCTCCCCGTCTTTTACCAATGCCGAAGGGGAATCGACTATCGGAGATATCTTTATGCGAAAAACTTAATGTAAACCAAAAATTACTTTTGTCGATGTCGATGGAGATCGATGCTCGACGACTTTGGTTTTTCGAGTGGTTCCTTTTTCTTGTTTGAATTCCTTCCGATGCTGAACCTGAGCATGTTGGGTGAAGTGATTGACTGTCGATTCTTTATTCAAGTGTTAAGGTATTTTTAGTCATGGGGTTTCACAAGTTCAAACAAACCTGAATAGGTGATGAGAGTCATGAAAATAAGAAAAGACAAAACATTTCCCAAAATGAAATCAAATCAGACAGTGCAGAAGATCAAGTGGTACCCAAAAAAGTAAAGAATTTGATAAAGGATTTTTAGGGTGTGTTGAGTGCTCAAAAAATGGTGACTTATTGGGAGAAAGAAGAATATTTCTTCCTACCTCAGGCTCAGCTGATGCAAAAGATGGTTAAGAATTTAACTAGTTCTTTAACAGAGCCTCTTTTATCCTTGCATTTGAAATTCCCTGGTTGGTGCATCTGGGCCTACTTGTGGGGTTTCAACCTTTATTCCAGCTTCGTTTCCTGTAACCTTGACTCACACCCCCTTTGAAAAGAGTCGAGTAAGGCATTCACTAGCACCGGGCCTTTTAGTTATCATCGTTCACTTACTACGGTGTTTCTCCATTGCTAGCGAGCGTCTGTAGCCCCAACAAAGTCACCCCGATGTCACATACCTTGCTCCTCTGCCAGTGAGAGTCTATAGCCTCGATGGAGTTATCTGCATACCCTCTCCTACTTTGCACTCATTTCATATAATTGATTTTATTTTGGAAAAATGCCCTAAGTGAGTGGGAGACGAGGACGTCTGTTATTTGCAAAATAAGATGGTTAAGATGAAATTTTTTCTAGATCTGTCTTGAGGTACATGTAGTCATTTCCATCTTACCACCTTTCCCTTAAGGTTTTACCAGACCACCAGGAAAACACTTCATCACTTTTCCAAGGTTGTTCATCTACAAGTTAGATAGAAAACCCTTTAAAACAACCGCAGGTCTCCCAATGCTTCTTGTGTTGTATGTAAGCGGTGAGTCAAGAACATAGTTCGTCATATCGCATGAATTGAGGTCAACCAATTTTTTCTAAACACAATCTTCAAAAGCGCATAAGTACTACAACAAGAACATAAAAAAAAATGCACTCCTCAATCAACCTACCTAAAAACAAAACATCATGAAAACACACACTTTTTTTTTAATGAAAATATTGTTTTAGGGCTTGGCCATTCACCGGGAGGGCGTCAGGTTCCCCCCTCAGATTTTGCAACCGATACGTGCCTACCCCAATTTTCTCGACCACCTGAAAAGGTTCGAGTCATAGATCCTGAAACTTCGAATGTTTTCCCTTCATCTCATTCTCTCTGTCCCATTTTAGGACTAAGTCTGCTACTTCAAAATTCTTCTCTTTGGCCTTATGCTTATCAAACCACCTTTTAACTATCTGTTGATGAGCTATGAACTTTGATTTTTCTTTCTCCCTTTACTCTTCCAACATGAGGAGGGTATCAACTATTTTTTGTATAACTGATGAGGATTGTCCTCTAGAATCCTTAGCAAGATAGAGAGATGGGAGATATAGCCCGTTCGAGATAATGGATTCTTGTCCGTATACCAGAAAGTATGGGGAATTCCCTATAGCTTCCTTGGATGTTGCTCTATCAGCCCATAAGGAATTATGAAGTGAACTGTGCCAATTCCTCTGGTTGTCTGCAACTGTTTTCTTTAATATCCTACTAGGTTCTTATTGGTTGATTCTTCCACTCTATTCCCCTATGGATAGTAGTTTGTGGAGTATTTGATTATAATTCCTTTTTCTAGAGCAAACTCTGTTAATAGGGTGGAAGAAAAGTAAGAAACATTATTGAAAACAAGAAAGGAAGGCATATTGAACCTCGTAATCAACTATTGTTCTATGAATTGGATCACCACCTTTTCATTTACATGAGTCAGAGGGATGGCCTATGCCCATTTCGTGAAATAGTCTATGGCAGTCAGTATGTATCTATGTTGTTTTGAAGAAATCGGTGTAATTTATCCTATGATATCTAACCCCCATTGCTTAAATGGCCTAGAAACAACCACAGGTTGGAGTGGGACAACTTCTCTCTTTTCCCTCCTCGCGCTTATTTGACTAGTTTTACAGTTTCTAGTGTATGTGTGGGCATCCCTGAATAGAGTAGGCCAATAATAGCTAGCTCTCAATGTTTTGTGAGCAGTGGTGTTTCCTACGAAATTTCCACCTGCAGGACCATCATGGAGCTCCTTCAGAACCTTGTATGCATATTCGTGTTCGAGGCATCTTAAAAGTACCCCATCATAATTAACACAGAAGAGCATCGAATTTATGAGGCGATATTGTGATGATTTTAACCTGAGGGCTCTCCTTTCCCTAGGATTTAGGTTTTCTGGGCAAGTCCCATGATGCAGAAGATAAGTCATTTTATCATACCAAGAATCTTGCCCTGGGGAGATGTATGAAGCTTCACCACACCATAACGCCAATTCATTCTCCCTCCCGTGGTATTCATTTACTTGGTCCTAGGCTTCAACTGCTAGTTTTCATAATCCTTGTCCCTTAACCAGTTTAGCAGGTTTTATATCTAGATCAAATTCTTGGACTACTTCCATCCAATTTCCTCTTCTTTCCCCCATCTCCTATTGAGTGAATAGGGATCAGAATGCAGGGTGAGGCACAATGACTTTGGTATGGTTCTTTAGGATGTAATATCTGAAGTGTTTCACTGCCTTGTACACTGCATAAGCCTGCTTGTCTATAGTAGGGTAATTTAGTTCGTCCCCTTGGAGATTAGTTCTCATAAATGAGACTGGGGGCTCATTGTTGTTATCATCCTTCTGAGTCAATACTGTATCTAACGATTGGTTGAAGGCAAAAGTGTAGAGGAAGAAATCTTTGCTAAATTCCGGACTTCACAACACTGGAGCTTGAGATATTGCAACCTTAATATTGCTGAAAACACTTTTTCGTTCATCATCCCACTTAAATTCAACATCTTTGCGGATCATTTTTGTAGGGGTTTGATAGTTTCAGTGAAATCGAGGGTGAATTTCCTCACAAAATTGATTTTCCCAAAGAAGGATTGCATAGCCTTTTTGTTGTGGGGTAATAGAAGCTGAGCTATAGCTCTAATTCGTTCTCGATCTATGTGAATTCTTTCGAGATATAATATGACCTAGTAGTTTACCTTCCTCGACACCAAAGACAGTTTTCTTAGGTTTTAAGGATATACTGTATTTCTTACACCTTTCGAAAATCTGGGTTAAGTGTTGGATGTTATCTTATCTGTTCTTTGAATACACAGTCACATCATCCAAATAAACTACTACACATTTTTTGATTAGTCCCAGAAACGCTATGTCCATGGCCCTTTGGAAGGTTTCCCCTGCATTGATTAACCCAAAGGGCATGTGCTTATAAGCAAAGGTTCCCCACTTGGTTCAAAAGGTATTATTCAAATGGTCCTCCTCTGAAACTAGAACTTGGTTTTAACCTAAAAAACCATCCAACAGGGAGAAAATATTAGAGCCAGACATGGTCTGCAAGAGTTTCTCCATTGGTGGGACTGGGTAGTTTTCCTTTTCTGAAGCTCTGTTGAGGATTCTGAAATCTACACATAGGCGGATCTCCCCAGACTTTTCCTCACAGGAACTAAATTTTCTACCCATGCAAAGTGTCTAACCTGGAATATAATCTTAGAATCTAGTAATGTCTTTAACTTTTGACACATGAGAGGCTCCGGGGATGGGTGGTACTTCCGTAGCTTCTGTTGGAAGGATTTCACTCCGAGATTTAACGAGATTGTGTGTTGAATGATACAAGTATCATAATTTTTCAGAACTCGGTAGGACCATGCAAAGACATCTTGATATTTCCTTAAAAGTTTGAGATAGGCCTTCCTTTCCTCTTTAGATACTGTCTTGTTGAGATTTATATTCTTGAGGTTTTTCAGGGTTCCTAGATTTATAGTTTCGTACATGGGACGTGAAATACCCGTCTTTGTTTCCGTTGATCCTTTGAATCTTTCTCTTAAGTAAAAAATATTTTATAAATTGGCTACCCCTTTTGGTATCCTGTGAGACCTTGGTTTGTCGATCGATTGATCTCTATGAGGGTTGGTTTCTGCTAATTTCTCTTGAAATACTTCATCGTCAATAGCCAAGTCTTTAAAATTATCCTGATTGGTAAACAAAATTATGATTTTTTCATCTCCTTCAAAGACCTCCCAATTAGAAATATTGTTGGGCATCGATGGTTTGTAGAGTAGCTCCACAGTGAACCGAGAGGCTTGATAGTCTTCTAGAGGTGATAGACTTGAGGTAGTGGTGGTCAAAGAATCAACAAGAGTGTTCTTTGTTATGGGGATCGGTGTAATGTTGAAGGCTTCAAAATGTTCTATTAGTCCGTGCACTTCCTGGTTGTAATTCCTTAGGTGGGGAGAGTTGTAATGTATAGTGTTCCTTACTTGTCTAACGATGATTTTAGAATCTTTGAAAACCTTCAATTCTTTAACGTTTAAGTCTATGGCTTTCTTTAGCCCTTGTACTAGAGCTTCATACTCAATGGTTTTGTTTGTGCATTCAAATTCTAGTCTATAGGACATGAAATTTCATTTAACTTTTGGATCAATGAGGATGCACCCTGCCCCTGAAACTTCTTTTGATTTAGATCCATCGAAGTATAAGGTCCAAATTTGTGGGAAAAAACCATTAGCTTCCTTTTTTTTATCACTTTCCTCTTTTCCTCCTATCTGTTTCGTGGTTTCTAACACCGGTTCCTGAAAAAAGAGGGTTTCCTCCGTCGTCGTTGGAAAATTTTCTTGAAAACTTATTTTGGAGTTTTGAGTAAGAGGAATATCAAATGAGAGGGGGGAGAAATTCCCGAAATCAAAGTCATGGGAATAATTTCCTAGCACGGGGAAATCTGTCGATGAGGGTTCGTTAAGCTTTTCTAGGTCGGTGACAATATGTTTTAGATATATTTCCCTATCGATCTTGATCATATTCATGTGTCCCTTTAATGGAAGCCAAAGGTGAGCCTAGTCTACACTAAAGTATCCGTTTAACTTCTTGGACCAATCTCGACTCAGTAGCAATCCATAATCTTCTTGGATATTTACTACAATGATGTCAATTACTTGAACAAATTTTGGGTGAGTCGCCATCCTAATAATTACATATTTGAGTTCTACCATAACCTTTACTTGGGTTATGTCTAGTTGTATCACATGTTTATCACTTTTGAGAGGGACTGCGTTTAATTTCTTACATGTAGACAATGGAATAACATTAAAGGATGCTCCTGATTCAACTAAACAGTTATGGAGGTTTTTGTTGAAGAATTCAAATGTCAAAAGGAATGATGGGACAAAAGGCTTTCCCTTCTTATCTTCAGAGAAAGCGTTTATAGTTGGTTTATTTCTTAGATCTGTGGGAGATGGATTTTCTCCTTGTTCAATGCTTGTTGTAGGATTTTCTACTGACTTCCATGCTTGTAATAGAAAGTCATTTTGCTGAGGGATTCTACACATGTCCATGATCGATATATTTGCCTTCAACTTTTTCAAATCTTCTACTATGTTGTAGTCTAGATTGGGCGATTCTCGTGTATGGATGTTTATAGGATTTCTTCGGGGGGGAAAAGGTTCTTTTGGGTGATCGAGAGCTATTTTTCCTCCCGAAGTTTGGGCCGTAGTAAGGTCATTTGAGACAGGCTGACCCATACTTCGTGTTTTCACAACCAACACCTTTGCGGGTGGTTCTTGAACCTTAAATAGGTCATCAGAAGGCATTGGTAGGTCAGGGTCCCATATCAGTATGGTCATTTCTTCTGGTGGATCAACTTCTTCTTGATCAACAATATTCATAACTGAGCTGCTTGATTGTTCAGTTAGGGAAACCTCATCTAGAAACTGGTTGGCCATCAAATTCATGGCATGTACCCATTGTGGGAAGTCTACTTCAGAATGTTTCTCTTGGTGATAGATACAGAACGAGTCAGATGCTACATTTCCCAGGTCGATGTTTAAGTTGGCTGGGGGAGGTTCAATTGCGTTGAAAGGTGGATTTCTTTTAAAAAATGGTTTATAGGGCCTCTGGCCTTGGTTTCCTTCCCCTGCACTTCTTTTCATGTCTATGATTTCATTTGGCAACTTCTTAAACATGTGTTGTAGGTCTTTTATGTCTCCACTTCCCTTTTCAGGACCTTGTTCTATTTGTTTCCCTAGGGGTCTAGTCAACCAGAATCCTCTCCTGGGAGGAGGTTGAACTTCCTTCTTAACTAAAGAAACCTGGACTTCTTTACATCCCTTCATTTGGAATTCTATTGTTTTGGATTCTTCAAAATTCTTAGCTAAGATTGTTTTGGCAACCCTCTTCACAAACATGGAAATAGAAGCTAGGAGAGAATTAGCGTATACTTAGATTTGCAACTCCTGAGTGGGTTTAGCTTTGGGTTGGAATTTGCTTAGGATAGTGGTGAATCATTGATTAAAGTATTTAACCTTATCCTTTGAACTCATGGTGGCGGCAAACAACTTGACCATCAAATCTCTTGTAGTGGTTTCTTCTACAAGTTTATCTAGAAAATCCTTTTGAAACTTCGTCCAACTAGTTATGGACCCTATAGGTAAGTTAAAATACCACATATAGGCCGAATTATCAAAAGTATAGGGGAAAACCCTGCATACTATGCCTTCATGTTGAACATTCATCAGCCTGATACCTAGTATGAATTTTTTGATATGGTCTTCGGGCAATCGTGAAGTTTCAGGGTCAAATTTAGGGAGTAACTTTTCTAGATGTCGGGGAAGGTCATGTATTCATCCAGGGATGGCCAAAGCATCTCTGGCCAACCAAGGTTGATTATTTTGAGGTGGGTTTCTCCTTTCTTCATTATGATCATTGCTATCCTCCATGTCGTCCGACTCCAAAACTGAACGTTATAAGTTAAACCCTTCTTCGTCAGAAAAATCATCAGTCTCAGAGCAGTTGTCGGCTAGTGTTTTTGGGATTAGATTAAGAGGATGTTTGATTTCGGTGAGGCTGAAATCTATTAGGTCTTCTATTGTGTGAACAAAAACCTGGTCGGGGGTGTCGACCACTGGTCTGCTTACTTGTTTTCTAGGAGAAAGTAACCAAGCTAAGGGCAGTGCTCCAATTTGTCGGGCGTAAGCTCTTGTGATTCTTCTGAATTGGTTCAACTCCTCATGAGTAAGAGCGTAAGGTATCTCAGGGAATAGATGTTCTTCCTCTTTCTGGGGTGAGTTACTTGTTTCAGGAGTACTCAATGTGTGTGGGTTGTCTTGAGAATGACTAGCCATGCATGTGGGTTGTTTCGAATCTTCAGCCTATGTGAAATATTATGTCAAAAATATTGTCAGCCATTCATTCTTCAGCCCTCCTTCTAGCACCAATTTTGTTTATGGGTCCTAAATCCCTTTAACTCAATAGTAGGAACCAAACCCGACACCAAGGCCCAATTAGACTCTGCAGCATTTAATGATGGAATGGTTCTCCAGACCTTGCAATCTGACCAATTAATCGATGGGATTTATGTAGTGATTGACAAGATGTCTTCTTGTGAAAGCTCCTCCTTTAGTTTGAACGTTCTTTTATTTTTATTTTCTCTTATAGGTGGGATTGATACAAGATAAATGTTGGTATAAACTAGTTGGGTAACAAAGGGGAAAGGACTTAACTACTGAAGAAGGATGAGCTCGGGATAACCCTCATACTCAAGAATGCAAACAATGATTCTTACACCTACAACAAGCCTAGTACTAATACATTAACCTGTTGGTGTTCCAATTTGTTGACTGAGATACAATTATTAGAAAAAAGACATGCATACAATAAACGATGTCGAGAAAAATAGTTTCCTTAGGTCTAATCATTAATCACACATTAACACAAAGATTTACATTCCATCATTAAATAAAAGAACTATAAAACATTGAATCATATAACTTATCAACAGATTCAGAGAATCTTACTCATTACAACATCCATTCATGAGATAAAGTCATAAATAATTCTTCCTTAGATCCAGTCACACACGCTTTAGATGAAAAACACAAACTTGTCTTTGGTCCTAAACATGACTTCTCAATTAAGGTAGCTCTGAAATATTTCTTTACACATCCAAAAATGAGGGTCTTTGAAAAAATCATCGACCTCTTCTAACAGGTCGATCCTCTTATATATAGCATATTATTAACTAAAAACAACTATCAAAAGTGCAAGCCAAGTAAAAAAAAAACATCGCCACATGGCGCTTTCATCTCTCAGTATTATAAGAGTCATCAAATGGTTTCACTTGAGTGGATGACTCTTCTCGTACTCTGACCATTTGACGAAGAGGTCCTTGCATGTGTTGACATACGAGAATCTATGTTGGTCCATCGGGGCCGAAAGGATCTCCTTTATCTCCACTACCCATTCCCGATACTTGACTACTCCAACAATTAACTGTTGTAACACTATTCGAGCCTTTATCAGTTGCTCCATGAACTGTTGTACTTGACATGGCTCCATGTTTTCCACCTTTTATATCTCTACAACCCACGATGAGTTTTGTTCGGCATGTAGTTTGACTATGTCATGCAAGTTGACAAAGTCATCGGGTGTGCCGAATTCTAGAAGGTCAATGTGTGTCATCGCCCGATTGATCTTGGTCCAACTCTTTTCACGCCCGACCCATTTCTATTGGATTTCCTGATGAGGTTCTTGGGCCATTTTCACCCAGTATTCGGTTGACTTCTTTATGCGATCGATGCTGCTATCCCTTAATACCTGAATGTCGTTCTCTTCAGCGTCTCGAACTTGTTGAACTACGCTAATGTAATCAATCCTTTACACTACTTGGTGTGTTTTCTCATACCATATTTCCATATCCTTGCATGTCTCCAGTGCCATGAGGGTGTCTTATTGGAAACTGACTATCCTTGTAGTGAAAAGGTGTCACTCATTCATGAATTTACTATAGGCATCCTGAAATTCACTTCTCAAGAACACTGTGGCCTGTGTGGAGTCCTGATAATATTTATCCAAATGGCGTAGATGCTCCAATTCCTTCATCACAACGGCCAGATCCTCTTCACCCTTCCTCGCTCTATCTAGGGTGGCATCTGTGATTGCCATTCCTGCGCTGATAAGCTCGTATGTCTTGGCATGCTCCGTGCTAATCAATTTTTCCTATGTGGTGATGAGGATTGAGTTGTCCAGAGAAAGCCTCCTCTTCTTGGTGGATATCTTCATGATGGATTTCCTCTTTCGGTCGTAGGTGATGGATTGTATATCGACGACCTCATCCATGGGTTCAGGGATTTTTTTCTCTCCCCAAGTAAGCGTGTTTCCTAGGCTCTCGATGGTGTAAATATGTTCAAGGCTAGGTTCTTGAACCTCCTCTGTGTGTTCCAAAAGTTCAACCTATGGTTGTTTCTCATAAGGAGGTAATGTACTAGCTGAAATTGATGCATCATGGGTAGGCTCGGTACTTACTTGATTATCGATTGTTGAGATGTTGATTTCCTGTTGTGGAATTTCTTCTTCTTGTTCTCCCAACCCTAGCTTGTCCTTCGGGTTGTCCGCTTGGGTCCCCGTTGCATCGAATAGCTCAGTTTCTAAGACACTTTCGACCTCCTGGTCACTTTGTGGAAGGATTTGAATTTGAGCATTGGGAGCTGGGGAATATTCTTTCTCGGGTTTCTTTTCCTCTGTGATCTCCACCGAAGTCACCAGGGAAACCTCCAAACTCTCCTCATCATCATAGATCATAATCAAGTCATGGATGGGGTTTGGTGCACTTTCTCTCCCTAATATCTTCACTCTCTTTGGTTGATCTGGAACTCCCCCTGGTGATCTGGCCTATGTCTTTGAAACTTCAGGGTTATCTGGCCCAGTGATCTCTTCAATTTGTATTGGCTCTGGATCACTTGGACCTACCCAACTTTCGATTGGGTTTTTGGCATAGACCCTTGTCATTTCTATGAGGTCTGGTTCATTCTGCAACTGATCAATTAATCTCTATGCTTGTTCCATTATGAGAAATCCCCTCACTTGTGCCTCTAGTGTCATAGACAATCACCTATTCTACACCTTTGTTGCCTCTATCGCTTTGATTTCTTCCCTGGATCTGAGGGCCTCTTAAGCCGACTTCTTTATTGTCGCCGCCTATTCATCCATGCTCATGGCCTTGAACCTGGTCATTTTTGGGTCGACCATCCTTTGCACCACCTCGTACCAGTCTTGGGTATTCTCTGTGAATAATTCGTCTTCAAACTTGTCGTGAGCATATGACCAGTAGGACGACACCTGTGAAGCATGTTGTAAAACTAGGCCCTTTGGATGGTGTTTGTGGAATTGGTCCGTCAAGAATCTGAATTCGAGTTGGCTCAAACCTTATTGTTTTTCTTGAGCGGTATCCTTTACCAAATATAACCCTACATGGAAACCATAGGGTATGAAATCTTGTTTCTTGTCTTTGACCAGGGTGGTGTTGTAGCCTTGCAAGATGGTCTGATAACATATTTCTCCTATGACGATATTGTCCGGGGCATGAGCTGGTAGGAGATGTGGTGCTCTGGTGGCCTCAAACACCCTGATGTAGGTGGCGCGCTCATCCAAATACCATTGGCCTACCTTGGATATCATTTTCTTGGCTGTCACTGATATCCCTAAGCATTCCTTCTTAAAAAGAATAAAATAAATTCGGGTGATGAATTCATTGCAGATGAGGGAGTAAGATTTCTTATACATGTTTTCCTATAGCACACTGAAGTAGATGTGGAATGATAGCTCTGCAACATGCCAACTCATATTCATGTCGACGAAGACGTTCCTAATGCACATGACATCGAGTAGGTATGAAGCCATGTAAAACGTTGGTGCTTCCCCTTTCTTCGGTGTCTAAGCCTACTGCACACATATGCTTAGTTTCTTGGAGGTTTTTTCTCCCCAATTGAAGTTGCACCCGATGATCGCAATTGTGTATGCCAAAGGCATCCATGCCTCCAAAAACTTGGAGCAATCTTTCTCTCTGTATAATCGATAGATGGGAGCCATCAAATAGACGTATGGCTCCCTCAAGTTAACTGTACCATACCAACCAGTGCTTCGGTTGGTAAACTTCTTTTCCTCCCTCCACCATGAGGCCATCACCCAGCTTGTGTCGTGGTGTTCATAGAAATTCACCACGAAGTCTATGTCTAGTCACTCCTCTGGGTCTCTGAGTTTATAATATTTATGAACTTCTACCAGGAGGAAAAATCCGAGACACCCACCATTTTCATCATTGATTAAACATTTATGTGTGTCTGTGTGGTCGATGACCCACTTCAGGACCTCTATGTAGGGGAAAATGGGGGTTCTCCTTGCCACCATATGTAGATATGACTATCAGATGTTTAGGAACACCTGGTCGTCGAGCGCCCTTACGTCTGGATCACTGTGCGGGGCATATTCTGGGTATTCTTCTCATCTGATCCTATTAAAGAGATCCCCCCAATGTGGGAGCACCATTTTGGACCGAGTTCTTTCCTCTATATATCCAAAGGATGGAGGCTAGATGAAAACCTTCTTTGTTGTTGTCTTGATGAGAGGCTTCGGCCTAGGGACGTACTCCAATTTCCTCATGGTTCTTGGAGAAGAACCTTCGCCCGTCTATGGTTATTTTATCTTTGGTGATCTCATCGAGCATATGGTGGTTGGCCTTCTCGTCAACATTGTTCCTGCAACTTAAGCAGAGTTTTAGAGACTGTGTTAAAAATGGAAAAACACACATATATAAATTACAACCAACGAATTTATAGACTCGGATACATACCTATGAAGCTTGTTAAAACCTGGTTATTTTGATAATCATGGGGTCGATACAGCCTTCGAGTTTCTCGTATTGCTCCTTCAGACGCTCTGGAATTCTCTTACGCACAGAATAATTTCATTCACAATGGCTCAAGAGATTTTAAATAGAAAAGATCTTACTGTGTCGCATCAACCATTCAATTCGGGTTATGAGTGAATTTACAATAAATCTGTCGCCGAATCTCTAGAAATTAAATTTATCGTGGATTGATGATAGAGGCGCGGGTGGTGATGTGGTCCTTCGATGATTTTAAACGGTTGTTTTGATTGGCGCACGAGGTAGAAAATAATGC
The DNA here is from genome assembly GCA_010110895.2 of Picea sitchensis. Classification (NCBI taxonomy): domain Eukaryota; kingdom Viridiplantae; phylum Streptophyta; class Pinopsida; order Pinales; family Pinaceae; genus Picea; species Picea sitchensis. The sequence continues at coordinate 27,817 of SNQJ01S0114639.1, forward strand.
AGGATCGAGTATTAATTATCTCTTTAAATGCTCCAAATGTGATCGTATCTAATGCTAAAATGTCCCATCATGTCACTCTTTCAGTGGGTGGATCGAGGATTGGGGTTGTTCTACGAACATTTTCATTGATATTATCCTACGAAAAGCTTCGACGCTGATCGATCTTACCATACAATGTTGATGTGGAAAATCTGACTCGGAGGTGTGACTCGGACCTAGGGAAGAAATAATGACTCGAGATAGAACTAGACTGTACGAACCTCTTACATGGTAAAGACATGTGGCACTGGAGACCAGTGACTTAATTCGCTTGTATTAATCAGAGTTGGGGTTTTCCTTAAGTTATTCTTTCTAAAATAAACCTTATCTTGCCGATGCCAAAAAAGTGTCAAGGATCGGTGATCAACGATAAACCTATCAAAGCGCTTTAAGATCGACTCCCTTGAAACAGTCCCGATGCTGAAAAAGCATCGAGGATCGGTGATCGGGGATACCTTTTATCATGGTAAAAAAATTTGTTGTGATCCTTCTGGGTTTTCCTCGATTTCGATAAAGCACGTCGGGCATCGGCTATCGGTGATATATTTTCGTTCTTCGTTAACGTCCTCCTCGTCTTTACTGATGTCGAACAGGAATCATATATCGGCGATATCTTTATGAGAAAAACTTAATGCAAACCAAAAATTCCTTCTGCCTATGCTGATGGAGATCGACACTCGACAACTGTGATTTTTCGAGTGGTTCCTTTTTCTTCTTTTAATTCCTTTCGATTCCGAACCTGAGCGTGTTGGGTGAAGTGTTTGGCTGTCTATTCTTTATTCAGGTTTTAAGGTATTTTTAGTCACGGGGTTTCATAAGTTCAAACAAACCTGAATAGGTTATGAGAGTCTTGAAAATAAGCAAAGACAAAACATTTCCCAAAATGAAATCGAATCAGACAGTGCAGAAGATCAAGTGGTACCCAAAAAGTAAAGAATTTGATAAAGGATTTTTAGGGTGTGTTGAGTTCTCAACGCCACGCACAAAATCCATGGAAAGATCGAATGGGTATATGTAAGGGATGGTATAGACCTTTCTTCCTATTGCTTGTCTTGTTGGTATAATAAAGCATGCATCCTCTGATAAACCAAGCTACATCTTCTTTCATTTTAGGCTAATGTGGATGCCTTTGTAAGTTGAAATTGTCTTCCCAACACCAAAATGTCTTGCAACCTTGTAGGTGTGAGACTCTCTAATAAGATGCAATATTAACCTTTAGGAACATAGAGCTTTTATATCATGTGGAGCAACCCATTATGGAGATGATAATCAACCTTACTGTCACCTTCTTCTGTATGAATTTGGTCATATATCTATTGAAACACCTCTTTAAAGTCCTCATATTCAGTATATGATTTTTTCTATGTATCATGGGTGAAAGGCTCCATGTTCATAGGTGTTCCCAAAACTATAATATTGGATGTGGGTGGCCTTGAAAGAATGTTCACCAACTCATTAGTGTTTCCCTTCTTATACTTGATGACTAGATGAAACCGTTGGAAAACACCATCCACTTGTCATTTTTGGTTTGTTGAAGCTTACTCTGGGCCTGCAAATACTACAGTGGCTGGTGATCGGTGTCAATAATAGTTTCCTTTCCCATCAGATAGTGATTCCACTTATTAATAGCTTGACCTAGGACATAAAGTTCATTATCATATGCAGGGTAGTTCAAAACTTCCCCTTGAAACATCTCAAAAAGTTAGCAATATGGCTTACCTCCTTGCATAAAAAATGCTCCCATAGCATACCCACTTACATCTGTATCCACTTTGAAAGGCTTATACAATCTAGGAAATGTGAGAATTGGTTCTTGATTGTTATTTCATTTTAGATCATCGAAATATTTTTGTTGATTCTTTCCCCACTGGAAACTCTTAACACTAGTTGTTATGGCATGGAGTGGTGCAACTACCACTGAAAAGGATGTTATGAACTTTCGTAGGTACTAAATTATCCCAAAAAAGATCCTAACTTCAATGAAATTAGTAGGAATTGGCCACTTGATGATGGCCTCCATATTCATGAGATCTATCTTGAGTACCCTTCCTCGAATCACATACCCCAAATACTCCATTAGATGCTATTCAAACTCACATTTATTGAGGTTAGCCAACAACCGGTGATTTTTTAGAGCTTATGACACCTACATGATATATGAGATGTGCTCTCCCCATGTAGAGATATAAACAATACATCATCCAAATATACTATTACAAATTAATCTAAATAGGGATGCAATACATCATTCATAAATTGCATAAATGTAGTTAGTGCATTACATAAACCAAAAGGAATGACCAACCATACATACATAATTTTCCTTGTCTTAAGGGTAATATTTCAAGTGCCTTCTTCTTTGACACGTAGCTGGTGGTATCCTGATTTGAAATCCAACTTGGTGAAGTACTTGGCATTGTGCAACTAGTCTAACAAATCATCAATCTTGGGTAGAGGCTAGAGATTCTTGAGTGTGATCTTGTTCAAATCTCTATAGTTGATACACATTCACCAATTCCTATCCTTCTTGGGGACTATAATCATGAAGTGCTTGGTCGAATTACTCCCTTCTCCAACAAATGCTACAACCATTTCTTCACTTTGTCTACTTCCATAGTAGTTTGTCTATATAGCCCAATGTTTGGTAAAGGGGAGTCAAGAAACAATTGTGTCTTGTGCTCCACTTCCCTCTTATATGGCATCCCTTTAGGTTCCTGGAACACTCCCCTATATGTCTGCAACAACTCCTCCAATTATTGTTTTTTTCTCTTTTGTACATCCCTCTAGGGATGCCTTTACTCTTATCGATTCTCCCTTGGTTGAGTCTCTCTTAATAAAAGAAACACATACTTATTACTAGAACTAATCAACATTTTGTCTTGGTTGGAACTTATCAAAGAGATATTTGATTTACCTTTGTGGGAATTGATGATGAAAGATTTCGTATCCTTGATCAATCGGTACGTGTTTTCTATATTCATGAAGATCACATCCCTCATATACATGTAGGGGATTCCAAACACTACACCACACATGTTAATGGATACTACATATAACTCCACTTTATCAATAAAATATACACTTATAGAAAAATTGATCTTAAATTATTTAGTCACTTTGATCTCTACATCCTTATTCACTCATCCTAATGGATATGGGATCATATGATCATGAACCTCTAACCCTATCTTGTTGACCATATCATCTTATATGAGATTGGCAAGTGAACAAGAATCAAATAGAGAATTTATCTTGGTATTTTTGACCTAGACATTGATATGGAATATTTTTTCCATCTCCTTCTCTTCCTTGTGATGAAGGCTACTGAGAATCACCTCCTTCTACACTGAAGTGAAAACAATATTCTTATCCACATCTTAACTACTCTCTACCTGTATTCTTGAATCCTTTCCTAGTGGGTTCTTCTTCATGTCATCCTTCTTAGGGTTCTTTGGATTCAACTCTAGATGTAGCTTCCAACACTTGTCTTCAGTGTGACCATCAATATTACAATGGTTGCAATGGTTGTTTGGATCCTTGCATTGTTGTGTAGTGAATATCATCTTCTAGTCTTTTCCTTTCCACTTCTTCCCCTCCTTGGAATCATATTGGTGGTATTTTTGTTTAGAACCACTTGGTTGTCCTTTCATATGGAATATGCTCTCTAAGTACTATGGTCACACATAGGCCTCATCAACAATATTGGGTTTGAATTGTTGATTTTTCTATATGAGATGATCACATAGATTTACTAGGATATGTGAATTGTTTAAGTTACAAATGAGCCAAAACTGGCTCCTTATTTATACTAAATTGGCCTCCCCAACAAACATGACTTTTCACTTTTCACATTATGAAGATTGACCATAGTTAAGAAATTCAACACTCCCTCTTAACTAGGGAGGTATTCATAATTGAAAATTTGACTTGTCTTCTTGGCACTTCTTCCGAGAATTCCTACCTAATGTTGCAAACGTCAACACTCCCTCTCAGTGATGGAAGACATACCTGGCCATCATATATTTATTGGAAATTCCTCTGTCACAGAAAGGTTGTATCAAATCATCATCAACATCAACAACCTGCCACAACCTGGTTAGTATCTTGACACATGGAATATCATTTATATAACATCAATTTTATGGGCCATACTCCATTTGAGTAATCATGCATGATGTTGAATAATTTAGGTGTTAAAACCTACGCACTCAACTAAGTATCCCACATTTTTCACACACTCAATGGAGTGTCCCTTGACTACAATGACCATTATTCCTAATCAGATCATTATATGTGACATAGGAAGTGTTGAGGAAAAGGTATCGAAAACCTTACTCAAGAATTTTCAAATCTTGTTGGGATAAGAAAAGATAGTTGGGAATGTCACCCATGGTTTATATCCTAAAAAACAATCGCTTAATCCACAGGCATCAAGTACAAGGGACGAAGGTTGGTTTTTATATATTATATATAATAGTTATAAATAAATAAAATTAAACAAAAGTTACATGAATGTGTACTAAAATTACAAGAATGTGTACATGGAGATAAAAGCAAAAGAGTGAACTGAATCATTAAAACACATGTGTGAGACTGAAACAATAATCCTATGTTTATATTTATTTCATTCTAAGATACAAAATTGAGTTCTCTTTACAAACCCCTGCGAGGGCAGGGACCAAAGTCAGATTTAGAAGCCTTTGATAGGCACCATACAAAAAGACTCTGACAACAAAAATAAAATTGAAGATAAATATCTGGATCAACTTGCCACAAAATGTTGTCACTTGAATCTGCAAGATATTCTTTATCAGTCATGAAATTCAATTCATAAACAAACAAGAATACACTGACAACCAAGGATAAATCATACACCTTTAAAACAAGTTGTTGAAATATGTGATTCAGTTTTTGAATCATGCTGCCTTAAATAAGACCTGTCTATCATCAAGAGGGCTAAGCCTTCTAGTAAACTCAGAATGAATGAAAATTTAAAGTATCTCACTAGTATAGAGAAAACCTTATTGGCTGTAGTTCTCCTTGTATTCTCTCCCTTTTGCCTCTTCATCTCATTGAGCTTTTATTCCTTCTCAATAAGTTATGGTAGTTTAACTACTTTTCTTTAGTTAAGCCAAATTAGCTTAACTAATTAGTTGCGATAAATAATAACAATATATATAAATAAGGGTCTAATTAAATAATAACTAAATAGGTGGGACCCGTTGTGAATCCCAAATATTTCTTTTAATAATCATCAAACATGAAATATAAAACTCAATCATTTGATTCAAATATCCTCCTTGTAACTCTCGTGCTCATTTATAATCAAATATTTAAATATCAACAAAATATAATATGACCATATCCAAAAAAAGAATTATATCCATGCTATCCAAAAAAAATTCCTAAACATATGCTTATTGTATGAAATATTGTCAAAGTGAAATGATCATATTCAACATAAAAATTAACATTTAAACATCATAAAAAACTGTATATACTGTGAGAGGCATTTGGCCTATTTTCACTATTGTCCCCTTTTGATATTTATGTGGCAGTCTTAAGCTGATCAGAACCTTGAGGTCGAACTATGCTGATAACATGCAAAAAATCATCGTTAAGATGAAGGAGGGAGGACACAGATTCAAAGGACTCTTTCGATGATTTGGAGGTAGTGGCCACCCCTTTTCCTTTATCTTGCACAAGCTTGGGAACATCAGTTTTTAACCTCTTACTGGCATGAGATGACTGCATGGGTGAGACAAAATGATCAACTTGGGAAATTTGATTCTTTGGTGGTGGCAGAGGGGGTAATGGAAAATAATAAGTAGACCAACTATGGTGATGAATAGCCAGTTGGTGGACAATCTCTTACCAACCATCGTTGGCAGGCGGTTCTGGTTGCATTGATACATGAGGAGGGGCTCATATACCAGAAAAGTTTTCATGTGCTTGGAAGGGATGTCTTTTAGGTCAGAGCTAGAGGATCCCATGGCCAACTAGGATGAAGAACTCGGCTTGAAAAATATGACTCAATTCTTGTGGATCAACATCGAAATGTATGGAAAATTGAGGTCTTTTATAACCTCTTTTCCAATTTCCTTTGCCTCTATTGCCTCTTCCATTACTGCCTCTGCTGAAGAAACTCATCCTGAAGCAATGTTCCAATTAGTTATGAAAAATCTTGATAGTCCATGCATCAATACCCTACCTAAATAAAATCAAAGGTTGGCTCTATCATTCACAATAGAAGCACATGCAATCCATCCATTCATCATACTACTCAAATCAATAATTAATTGCTATTAAACAGTGAATGATATGGATATTGGGAAGATGGGAGGTTTATAATGAGTGAAAAGTGGTAGCATGGATGGTAACCACCAATGGATATTGTTCAAGAAAAAATAGATGCAACTTCCATAAAAACAATATTTCCATTTCCAAATTTCAAATGCCAGTCACTTCCTTTTCCTTTTTATTACTTCTTTTAAAATGCAATTCATAATAACAGAACAGCGAATTAAAATTAATTTGGGAAGATGGTGGGATTGTAAGGAGCGAAAAGTAGTATAATGAATAGGAAATGAGATGGATATTGTTCCATTATATAAAATAACATTTTTTCTTTAAATGACCTACCCTTAATTGCCAAAAAAAAAAACATTTTTAACTGTAGGAAATCTCAAGGTTCAAGACACAACAACTTCCATATCAAACTCAAAGCAAAATTCCAGGATTGTCAAACTCAACCATTTAATTTACACCTTTTCTTCATACATGTTTGATCGAACAATGACACAATTTATTGACAGACTGTTCATAATTCCAACTACTAAATGACCATATCCAAATCGCTTAGAACAGGCATGGGGAAGTCGAGGAAAAGAACATGCCATCGACCTTAATCATTTTTATCAAATCAATTTTAATTTTTTCACAATGGAATGGGTTCAAGACCTTCTATTTATTAGTTGGTTACCATTTCTTTTTATGGAAAATCAAATGACTCCAAACATCACCGAGTCAAAACCATTATAACCAATTTCTTCACATTGTACAATTTTTATTTTTTTTATTTGTAGAGTTCTTTTTATATGATAGACTATCAACATAATCATTCCAACAATTAAAACCAGAACACATCAAGCATGCAATGGAGTGTAACATAAGCCAACAACTCTTCAACATACGAGGCTGGTATCACAACTTTCAGTAATTGCTATGTGATAGGTTGGGTTCAAAACCTTGGTGCTCTTTTATTTATTCACTATACAGTATTCAAAATCAACCAAAACCCCTATAGGTAGTCAACCAATGAAACAAGATTCAATGCAAGTAACAAATCTCTCTATTGTTGGGTCAACACATAACCATTTCAAAACCCAAGTTTGAATTTACAACAATCACGACAATGAAGAATGAGGTCTGAACGGTCAGGTGGGTGAGACAATTCTATAAGTGGGGTCTGTAAAATGAAACCAAAACCTCCATCATTTTTACAACAAATTTTGACACAATTGCTTCCAAGGTGGCCACAAGGAAAAAACCTGACTTTGCATACATTCAAAAATTGTGGAATGGCAACTCGATCGGGCCACAAGCCTCTCATGGACTGAGCAGGAGGTAAGAATAACCACATTAAAAGAACCCATAACTTGATTGTCTCTTTTTGTTTACCATAAAAACCCTCCAGGATTCTACCATGAGACATGGGTGGAAACAATTTTTTTTTTCCATAAACACAATAAGGAGCAATAATAACCAGTCATCCACCCCAGACACAAACATAACCAAATAACCTCAACATGAAGGAGAATTAAACAAATTACAACTTGCAATATTCAAAACGCCAACCAAAATCATTTGCAGAGACAAAGCATACATTCAACCATTGTATCTTTCAAAAAGAAAACACCCTGTATGCAAATTCTAAGAGCCAACACAGAGATTCTATCTAGAGCATGGTTACAATGATGAATGGAAGGGCGAGAGTCACCATACCTGTGAGAAAATCCTCGAAAAAACCAAATACCACGACTATTCTCCCAAAGGATGAGAGAAACAGAGGCAAACTAAAACGAGAAACCAAAAATGCGCAACAAAGTGAGCGTGGTGAGCTGAAGGTGGGGGAAGAACGACGTGTAGTAAATGCACGTCACTCCTCCACCCTATCATTAATTTCTATCAACCATATTTAGGATGGAGCATATCCAAACCTTCATTAAACGCATTAATCAACCATATCCAAATCCAACATGTCACTTCCACTTTGCCAATTTGAAATGAAAAACCCCCTACGCCATAGTTTGTATACCAACGCCATAACATAATATGTATCATATTCGCTTCTAACAAGTTCCAATTTTCAAAGATCGAATTGACCTCAAAACAATTGCATAAACCATAACTATTGTTTACCAAACATAACCAATACCATGAACACAATATGCCATGAACGCAATATGTCATAACCAATGTGTGTGAGAGTTGAAGTTTGAATTTTAACCATATGCCAAAATAGATGTATAGCAGTTATAACCAAAGTTCTTGTGACTTCAAACTTTCTTTTGAATTTTAAATTGCCAACCCTTATCATCATTGATTGCATGTGAAAACTTGTTCAAACTCCTTTGTTTTTATCAAACTGTAAAATTGTTTCGTAAATTTGTCATGAGCGCAATTCAGAGAAGCATTTTTTTTTCACCATGATTTAAACAAGGGGGTCCCACCTATCTAGTATATGATTAATATATATGTGTATAGATAATAAGTCATTGAAACCCATTTGCAGGAAGGGATATTATGTTGTTCTTCTAGGCATCAACAAACTAGCGACTCCACAGGGAAATCTATTTCTAACAGATTCAGAACTCAGTATGTCTGGTTTCACATACCGATAGAAGTAGATGATATAAAAACTACGGAAAATAATAGTTATGCAACATGGGGAAAAACATGGTTTAAGGGAAATAATGAGACGAGATTTTGGGAATAACTTATGGAAAGTGGTACGTATAAGGGGGTTTGGTCCTATATGCATAACATTTGAACAATATGTAACATATAATCCTTCTTAAAGTTTCAAGGAGAAAAATTTTGATATGCTCTTGGATCTCGGTATGGAGGGAAGAAAGGGATAACAGAAACAGGGAAGAAGACAAAATCAACTATCCTACAAAAGTGTTGAAAGCAAAAAGAAATTTCAACGGTGTCTGAAAGGAGGACATCATGACAACTGTGTGTATCGTATTTTTCCATTGATCAACAATATTTATAAAATGACATTGTTATGGAAAAACTGATCCAAACTTATTTCCGATAATTATAAAAAACAAAACAACAAAAATTAAAAACTCAACAAACCAAAGTAAAAAGAAAATAGTAAAACAAAAAACTATATACATAAGTCATTTTGTTTACAAGTGTTTAATGATCAAGCTGGTTCCACATAATGTTTCAAGTGGGAACCATTAGTAATGTAATAGAACAACCACCCTTCCAAATCCTTTAGGAGGTATAAGTTTGCACCTAGGATTAAATCGATTTTCAAAGGACCTAGCCATAGTTTTTGGAACTTAGAGTGTCTTCCTCTCTCAGCATGGGATGAGTCTGATAGTAGGAAATTCTCATCAATCTTGAATTCAACAATGAAAAATGGCCACCAATGTGAATGACAAAAACTGATGATCCATGAATTTCATGTAACAATTTATGTGCTTCTTCATCATTCACACATTGAAATAATAAACCATAAGTATACCTTCTAAACAAAAAGTATCCTAAAATGATATACTTGGAAGCTTCAAAGCAGAGTCTCCTTCTCTGATGAGGATCCAACTCATCCAGTCACTTTTGATACTCCAAAAAATACACCATATTTTTAAACCAAGGATGTTCGGATATAGCAAGATGTTGATCCTCAATATAAAACAGAGCTGAAAGAGGATTATCGTTATTGTCAAGTTCTTCACTTGGTTTAGGATGTTGAGATAAGTGAAGGGATAAGTTTCATCCCTTGATCATCTTTGAATTCATAATCATTAAATCATGCTCCTGAATTTTGGCAAGCCAATGTGCAAGTTTCCCTAAAAGATAAGTTTGTGAAAGCAAAAACTTGACAGTAGGAAAAGCGACTTTTACCTACGTATGTTTGCCTAAAACAAAATGATTTTTTTTTATATAGCCTTAACAAGAGAAAAAGCATGTTTTTCAATATAAGAGTATTTGATTTCATCATCTGATAAAATTTGGCTCATGTAAGCTACAGGTTTTTCATTATTTTGGTCATCACTTTGTAATAGGATAGAAGAAATTGCTTC
>SNQJ01S0114642.1:9988-27786 GCA_010110895.2 Picea sitchensis
CAGGTACTTAAAAGAAACAATGACTTATAGTCTGTGGTATCCCAGAAATCAAAGTCTTCAGTTGACTGCTTATTCAGATGCAGATTGGGCAAATTGTGTTGATGAGAGAAAAAGCACCAGTGGAGGAGAATTCTTATTGGGTCACTCCTTAGTATCCTGGCTTAGTAAAAAACAAGGTTCCATCTCTCTATCAACCACAGAGGCAGAGTACATTGCTATTGCTACCTGTTGCACACAAGTATTATGGATGATTCAGACACTTTCATACTTAGAGGTAAAATATACTGCACCAATCCCAATTCATTGTGATAACACAAGTGCCATCAGTGTGTCTAAAAATACTGTCCTCCACTCCAAGACAAAACATATTCCCATNGATTGTTCAGGTCCATTATATTCCCACTACAGAACAAATTGCAGACATCTTTACTAATCCCCTAGCCAAGACACCGTTTGAATATCTCAGACAGAAGTTGGGTGTCATTTCGTTTCACACCTAAAAGAGTCCATCTTGTTAGGGGGAGATTTGTATTGTTTGAATATCTAATGCCTCCTAAAAATACTGCAACAGCTCAGGGGGAGCATGTTTTCTTTGACATTGATGTCAAAGGGGGGGAAAAGAATCTGGGTGCCTTTGTTTCCATCAATGCCAAAGGGGGAGATTGTTGGAAAATGTTTAACAGGAAACATATGCTTGTCATTGATGGAAAGTACAACAATGAAGATGGCACGAGTACAGGAAGAATGTAACAGACAGGCACCATAAGTATTTTGGGAAGACACTACAGAGAAACCTCAATAAGATCAGAAGAGATAGTGCAGAGGATGTTTGGAATGTTTAACAGATAACGTATTATTGTCATTGATGGAAAGTATAGCAACGATGATGGCTTGAGTACAACAGCGATGATCAACAGTGCAGTGATATTCAGGAAGACCGAAAATGCAACCAGGCAAACAAAAGATAAGTTCAGGTTGATAAAATGTTCGAAGGCCCGAGAAGCATTTCTGATCGTTCGATCCATTCAAAATTCTCGAAAGAACGAGGGCCGTCAGATCTGAATAAAGACAAGAAGAGTGCACTGAAAAGGAGGACAGATCTCAGCCATTATATCCAAGCGTAGGGCCCGACCACCGTTGGATCGAGGAGAACCTGCACGATCCTTAAAGGACAAGGAGAAGTGGGCGTAATCGCGATTTGTGAAATCACGACTTAATCTGAGCCGTCAGATCAAGGTTGAATCTGGACCGTTGATCCCTTTCCATCTCGGACTTTCGTGGATCGTGGCTTGGAGAGTCGAGATGATTCATCTCCAGATTCACGAGATGCAAGATCGCAATTTAATCGTGGTCCGTTGGATCAAGAGGACACGTGGTGAAATATCGTCATATCGCTGACTGGAAAGTCAAAGGATCAGCGAGATGCGAGATCACAAAATGATCCTGACCGTTAATACATCAAAAGATGTGGAACGTTGATCTAAGAGTCTCACCTATCGCGACTTGGAGTGACAAAAATCTCCATCTTAGGATCAGCAAGATGCAAGATCACGAAATGATCCTGACCGTCAATACATCAAAAGATGTGGACCGTTGATCTAAGAGTCTCACCTATCGCGACTTGGAGTGACAAAAATCTCCATCTTAGGATCAGTGAGATGTGAGATCACGAAATGATCCTGACCATCAATACATCAAAAGATGTGGACCATTGATCTAAGAGTCTCGCCTATCGCGACTTGGAGTGACGAAAATATCTAACGAAGGAACAGCGAAATGCGAGATCACGATGAGATTAGGACTGTTGATTCATCAAGATCATGAACCGTCGATCAGGGTCGATGAAGATCAAGATTTTGACTATCTTAGAGAAGACAAAGAGTCTTAAACTGCCAGAGAGACTGAGGAATCTCAGTATAACATACAGTGATGTTGGACACGCGGGGTGAACCACCAAAGAAGCTGAAGAATCACGACGATGATCAGACAGAGCACTCGAGAGGTGGAGGATAACGGCGTGGAGTCAGCATGCAGAGGGATTGCGAACACTGCATGCACAAGGTGCACAGAAGCCATAAATACATGGTACAGAGAAGAGATGGGGTTGTCGTTGTTGTTGTTGTTTGAGTAGTGATGGTTTTTGATGTGGAAAGTGATTCATGTGTGAAGAAGGAAGATAGTGCAGTAGCTGAATTGAATTGAAGAGGAATTGTGCAGTGAATGGACGTGGCGCACAGAGGATAAAACACAGAAGAACAGACAGCGCAAGGGAGATGTGCAGAAAGGCAGTGTGGCAGAAAGAGCAACGAGATGCAGCAGAACAGTGATAAGTCGGGTAAGCCATTGTTGAACATTATATCACTGTAATAAGTTTCAGAAGAAAAGATTTATATTTTAGGGTGGTTGGGAGGTGCTAGGGAGGACTGTTGTCCTCAGAGGTTCAAGTGGGTGCTTGAACACAGGGAGTTGGTGCTTCCTTCTAGTTGGTGCTGGAGAAACCAGGGAGTCGGTGCTTCCTTCTAGTTGGTGCTAGAGAAAATAGAGAGTTGGTGCTCTCAGCAAGTTGCAGCTTTCTAAACAGAGGTTGTAGCCTCATTATGAGTTGGTGCTCATATGTATGATAATGGAAATAATGTAATTATTACTTATCATATAAAGAAAAAGAGGTTTTTACCCTGTATGGGTTTCCTTGGAAAATATTTGTCTCTGTGTTTCTCATATATGTGACTGATGTTGAATGTGCCTGTGTTTTTTTCTCTGCATTATTGTGATCATCATTCAGTGTTTCTGCAAAGAGTTTTAAAAGAATCCTAATCGTTTAAGCTTAGTAACAACTGATTCACCCCTCCCCTTCTCAGTTGTCTAACACTATGGATCTCAACGCCCTACTTTTTAGTGCGTGGATGATGAGCGATGGATGTTCCTGTCAGTTGTCCACCTCTGTTGTTTGTCCTTGGCTGATTTTTGTCTTGCGCCTTCTAGAAAAAATTACCTCTGTGTATGGATTTCCATGCATCCTTATTGGTTTATCTCTGCACTTGTTTTTGTTCTCCGCACCTTAAGGGCTTCACCATGGAATTTCTCTGCGTTTGGCTTATAAAGTCTCTGCGATCATTTCAATGGATTTCCCAATGGATCTGTGTGCTTCTTTTTATTGTCTTTGTTTTACCCCTTGGCCACTCTAGCGATTTGCTTATTTATCAATGACAGAATTTATGCAGTTCCTTTCTGGTGTGGTTGTATAACGATTTGATTATTTATCCATGACATAATTTATGTAGTTCCTTTATAGTGTGGTTGTATAGCGATTTGGTTATTTATCCATGACAAAATTTATGTAGTTCCTTTCTGCTGTGGTTGTATAGCAATTTTTTATTTATCCATGATAGAATTTATGTAGTTCCTTTCTGGTGTGGTTGTATAGAGATTTGGTTATTTATCAATGACAAAATTTATGTAGTTCATTTCTGGTCTGGTTGTGTAGCGATTTTCTTATTTATCAATGACATAAATTATGTAGTGGCCATTCTGGTGCGTTTTGCCCAACATTTTTCCTTTTAAATGATAATGACAATATTGCTTCCTCCTGGCGCATTTTCGCACAACAATTCTCTTATTTAATTGATGATTGCGATGAAGTTTCCTTCTTACTATTAATTGCGATGTTAATTGCAATGTTAAATTCTATATTATCTTCCATATTAGTTGCCAGGATAATTGCTACAACGATGTTAGTGGTTAGCAATTTCCTTCTTACTATTAACTACCACAGTTATGTTAATAGTCAACAATTATGTTAATGACGATGTCAATTGCTACAATGATGTTATAGGCATCAGTTACTTTCTTAATGTTAATAGATAGCTAGTTATTTTGGGTACAGTTACTAGATAGAAGGCTTATGTAATTTAATTGTTTACAAGTGTTATAATCGTAGCATTCACCATTGATATGGCGAATGTGGTTATACATTGTTAATTGATAGTTAGATTGTAATTTGTGATTAATTTAGAAATTGCCCAATTAGACTGTGATTAATTATTAAATGACATTAGTGAGGATTGACCAAAGTAGAGGTTAAACTTGCTAAATTAAATTATGGTTAATGATTAAATTGTAATGCATAATTGCCAAACTAATTCGTAATTGATGTTATTTGATTGAATTTAATGAGTAAGGTATAATGTAGAATGGCCGATTAGATTGTATTTAATGTTAATTTGATGATAAGTTAAAGACTAATTTATAATTTAGAGTTGATGTTTGGGTTGGATTGTTGACGAAGTCGCATTTTGGCTCGTGTCTTCTTTGGTAGTTGTCCCCTGGTGTTTCGTCGACTTTTTGTTGTGGTTTGGGCATGCTTTTTTTATCGGTATTCAGTTTGTAGCACATCGGATTATCTAGAGTCGTCGGTACGGATAGATTATGTTTGTGCTAAGGCTATTGATGCATATATCACCTGGGAACAACACGATTCCTAATGAGGGGATCATGGCGCACCCTGCATGATAGCAGAAATGAGATCTTGGCCAGAGTAGATGCGTTTTGTGTGAATGTTGTCGAGCGTTGCAAGTTGCTTTTGGCGCATGGGTTGAATGCCTTCAAGCATTTGGTTCACACGCCTTTATGTTCTAGTATTTGTTCATCTAGGTCATTGTGTCGGGATGGGGATGTTGTCCCTTATCTTGTAGGCATGGTCATCTTTGTGTCGGGCGGGTAGTCGTTCCTCCTTGTTATTCTGCACATGTTTTGCCCGGTTGCCCTTATGCTTGTGTGTGTTTTCATAGTAGCCTGTTGCCTGGACTTCATTCTTTCATTTGTCATTAGTGGTGTGGTTAAACTGTTGTTGTCGTCACCTTCTTGCCAAAAAACAAAAAAAAAAATTCACTTCTACTTCGCTTGTTGTCGTAATGATGGGGTCATTACATATGGTATCATAGTGGGTTCAACCCGTGACTTGGGATGACTACAACTTTTGTTGATATGATTTGATTGTGATGTTGCTAATTAAGTTGACTTGTATTTGTACAGGTAATCATGGTTAGAGGACACCGCAGAGGCAGAAGATGGGGTGCTAGGGGAGGAGGCGTGACGCCTCCAGTAGCATCCACGCCTGAGGGGTCTAACCCCGAGGGAGATGAATAGGTTGTCGAGCAGGAGAATATAGTGGTGGGTGATGTGGTTGCAATGATGAGGTATTTTCAACAGATGTCTAAGGCACTGATCATCCATTTGGACAGAGACAAGGCCAGGGCGTCGACACCCCCTGAGCGTCCACAACATGCTCTGGTTGGTACTGGTAGCATTCACCGTGAACTCGAGAAGGTCAAATTTCCAGAGTTATTTGGTGCCCCGGAAGGCGCAGTCATCGAGGCATGGTTGGAGAATATGGTGATGTGCTTTTTGCTTAACGACTATACCTCCAACATGAAGGTCTGCATGGAGGTATTTAAACTAAAGGGGAGCTCTCTTCTATGGTGGAATACACTCCTGCCACAACTGAACATGGACGTCGAGGATGTGTCATGGGAACTATTCGAGGAATGGTTCCGAGAGAAGTACCTATCACAGGAATTCATTGAGCGTTAACTCAACGAGTTCAATGCCTTGCGACAGGGCGGTCATACAGTGCCCAACTATGAGGCCCATTTTATAGAGCTGCTATGGTATGCTCTGCATCTTAACACTAAGAAACTTAAGTTCAACAGGTTCTTGTTCGGCCTTAATGGCAGCATATGTGAAAAGGTTAGGATTTTGATGGCTCAAAACTTGCATGATGTCGTTCAGAAGGCCCTCATAGCAGAGGATGAGCTTATCAGCAGGGGTCAGAGCAGGACTCCAGTGAGACCAATAGGGCAGGTGTCAATTAGTGCACAGCAGAATCAGACACCAGCCAGACATACGCCAAGATATCATTCCTTCTAGAGGGGATCCACTTTCACTACACCTCGACAATCGACACATCAACAACGAACACCTTATCGGGGACCACAACATCAGAAGCAACATAGACTGCAACAACCACATTTTAGGCCTATTCAATAGAACAAACCAGGATTCCAAGCCCGTGGGCCATCATCTTCTACTTCGCGTACCAGGAGTACTGGACCGAGGAAGGGGTGTTAGACATGTGGGGAGCCGCACTACCAGCACGACTTACCAGTGGAGAGGAATAGAGCATCTAGATCATCCTAACCCACTACCATGGGAGATTTGGGCAAGGCCCATCGGATTCATGCAGCGATGAATAACTGCCAGGTAGGGCGCCAGTCGACTGTGCTCGAGATGTCAAGTATCGTTGCTGACTAGACCCTTAGTATTTTGATAGATCTCAGTGCTACCAAGAGTTTCATTTCTAGTGCAGTTCTAAAATAGATTAATGTAAAGGCAGTCGAACAAGATGAGTTTATCTTCGTAGAGATGGATTGTGGAGCCAAAAAAAAGGTTGGAGGAAAGGTTATGGGTTGTACCCTTAACCTAGGAGACTTTGTCACTAGGGCCAACCTGTACGTCATGATCTTAGGATCTTATGATGTTGTGATTGGTATGGGCTGGTTGGAATTGCATGAGGCGATAATCCACTATAAGATGAAATGGTTGAGCCTTGTCGATGACAAGGGACAGAGACGTGTGATTGTAGGTCGAAACCAAGGAGTTTCCCCGAGGTTCATCTCTTCCTTGCAACTACGGAAGAGCATGTGCAAGGGGTGCAAGCTTTATGCAATCCTTGTGTTAAATGAGAAGGGAGTAGCAGAAGGTCTATAACACCTTCTAGTGGTAAGAGATTTTCCAAACGTCTTTCCGGAGGAGTTACCTAGGATGCCGCCAGAGAAGGAATTGGAGTTTACTATAGACCTAAAACTGGAGACTGAACCGATAGCTAGAATGCCTTATGGGATGTTTACCCTGGATTTACAGGAGTTGAGAATGCAACTAAAAGAATTGTTGGACCTAGGACTAATACATCCAAGTGTGTCAGCGTGGGGTGCACTTGTTATTTTCATACGAAAGAAGGATGGTTCGTGGAGGCTCTGCATTGACTACCGTCAATTGAACAAGGCAACGATCAATAATCAATAGTCATTGTCGAGGATTGATGATTTGTTTGATCAGATGAAGGGTGTGATGATGTTCTCAAAGATCAATTTGTGATTAGGGTATCACTAGTTATGGATCAACGAGGATGATTTCCCTAAGACCGCCTTTAAGACGAGTTTTGGACATTACGAGTTTATTGTTTTACCGTTTGAACTGACAAATGTCCCAGGGGTATTCATGAGTTTGATGAATGGGGTGTTCCATGAGTACCTAGACAAGTTCATCCAAGTATTCATTGACGATATTTTGATTTACTCTAGGACGACGGAGGAGCATGAAGATCACTTAAGCTGAGTACTACAGTGTTTGTGAGAGCACAAATTGTATGGGAAGTTGTCCAAATGATCATTTTATCAATAAAGGATTCACTACTTGGGGCATGTCATCTCCGACGAAGGTATCATCATGGATCTAGCAAAGGTCGAGGCTATTATGGAATGGCCTACACCAACGAATGTCCCAGAAGTGCGTAGCTTCATGGGTTTCACAGGATACTATCGACGATTCATCAAGGGATTTTCGAAGATAGCAAATCCGATCACGGAATTGCAGAAGAAAAGAAAGAAGTTTGTTTGGACCAAGAAATGCGCTGAATCATTTCAGAGGCTCAAGGATATGTTGACAACAACTCCAATACTAAAGGTCCCTGGCATGGACATGGACTTCTTGGTATGCACTGACGCATCCAAGGAAGGCTTAGGCGGAGTCTTGATGCAAGATAGTCGAATGATCGCTTACATATGGAGGAAACTGAGAATACATCATGAGAACTATGCAACACATGATTTGGATTTGTTAGCCATTATATATTCCTTGAAGGTTTGGTGACACTACCTTGTTGGAAAAAAAATTGAACTAAAGAGGGACCATTGTGGACTACAACACATATTTACGCAAAGTGACCTGAACGCATGACAACGGCGTTGGTCGGAATTACTTAGTGAGTAGGACTTCGATATTACGTATATAAAAGGAACAGTGAATCGAGTGGCAGATGTGTTGACTCGGAGACCACACATATTTTTGTTGTTGCCTCTTCAGACGAATATATGTGAAAAGATTCCAACTTTACAACGTGACGATGATTTGTACAAGGAGGTCAAGGATTTTATCGGACAAAACACAATGATGGTACCAATATTTGAAGGATTTATGTTTGACGACAATGGATTATTGAGGTTTAAAAATCAGATTTATGTACCGCCGAACGACGAGTTGAGGATGTTGATCCTAAGCGAGGCTCCTAGAGCCGTATACATGTCTCACCCGGGAGTCACAAAGATGAGAGCGGACCTTAAACCCTTACTCTTCTTGAAGGGAATGAGCACAAACATAGTAAACTATGTGGCCAGATGTCTAGAATGTCAGCAGGTAAAGGCTGAACATAGACACCAAGTAGGATTACTACAGCCACACGTTATTCCATAATCAAAATGTGAGGTTATTTTGATGGATTTTATTGTTGGATTTCCACCGGCAACAAGGAGACATGACTTAATTTTCGTAGTAGTAGACACTCTCATGAAGAGTGCTCACTTTATTCCTGTGCCTACGACGTATCAGGTACCTAACATAGCTAGATTTTTCATCAGTGATATTGTGAGGTTGCAAGGCATGCCTAAGAGGATTATATCTAATCGAGGATCACTGTTTACTAGACGATTTTGGATGAGTTTCCAAGAGGCCTTGGGAACCTAACCTAAATTCAGTATTATGTACCACTTGGAGACTGACGGGCTGTAACATACCGCTCTTGCGCACTGAGAAAACTTATTCTTTCAGGACACTTCCTTGCAAGTGATCCGGACTATTACGATATTAAAACATTTGTACTTGATTATGATGCGTTATGATAGATGACATGATGTCTTACTGCATTGACATAGACAAGCGTTATTGACTCCGTTTTACTCAGTGTTCAGGGTTTTGGACCTTGAGGATGCAGAGGCATCGACGAAACCCTTGGACTCTGGATCGAGCTGGGGAGTGTGCTATTTGGATTTGATTGTTTTACTATGATTTTAGTACATTTGATTAGATGATATGATGTGGACATGTCTGACATGATTGTTAATGATGCAGGTTGACGATAGCTTGCCGACCAGACTCACATATGGAGTAAAGGGGCCACACACGAATACCAAAGAGGTTGAGGGAGAGGTGTGGACAGTATCCCTGCCACAGCCTACTAGCACTCCCGCCCTGGCTCGAACTGTAGGTTAATGATTACCCAGTTCGAGAGGACCCATGATGTTATGAGGGTAGACTGCGACAGTCACTCACAATGATTCTAAAGGGTGTGCAATCAGTCGGGGGCCTTATTCCTTAGAAGCCCTTAGTCTCCCACAAGTTCACCTAGTGGAGTGTTGACTCCAGGGGTTATTGATGTCTACCAATCAGTCAAGAAGCGAGTGGCACCGTTGGAGTACATGGTGCATCCTAAAGGGTACGTCGCGTGAAAGAAACAAAAGAGGTGAGTGGTACCCTTGGAGCACATAGTGAGTCTTGAAGGGTACGTCGCGTTGGTGATGTTAAAGGAATGAACCTAGATAGCCCTATTATCCCCGTTTTCTAGGGATAACTAGGAGATCATGTCTTGAGGCCCACAGGTCCTAGAAATGGAGTACCGAGAGCAGGATTGACCTGAGCATGGCCCTGGAGGGCCCATCCTTCTTCTTCTTCGCGAGACTTGTCCTGTTAGCAAAAACAACTTCCATCACCATCGACTTGGACTTGCATCAGAGAAGACTCTTACTCCATGAGGTAATTGGTCCAAGGTATCATGGTATGTGTCATGTTTGATCATTATAACTTTCTTATATATGCATCAGGTTCCTTACATTTCTGACAACTGCTTGGATCTTACACTAATCCACTTGACCATTGTTGGGGGGATTAACGGAGTGCCCTAGCAAGCTTTTATTTGTGGGTTTTGGTTAGCCACCAGGGGGGATTTGCAGAGCCATCGTCTGCTCCCACCATTCTTTCACTTTACATCTTATCTCCCATACATCCATCCCATTCCCCTTGTCCAGCCATTAGGATGAACTTTGAGGGTTACACTTTGTCCTGTGGAAAGAAGGGTCTAAAGGCCCAGGGGTAAAAGCAGCTGGTAAAAGATAAAATTCATATGAAATAAAACCTGGAGATGCTTCACCCAGGGATCCCCGAGAAGGCAATAAAATGCCTCTCAATAAGAAACAAAAGAGACCCTAAGAAAAACAATAAAACAAGACCTAACCAAGAGGATGGGAGGTCTCATCACGAGATGACCCATTATGTTCATAGGTATCTAGCAGTATGACATTGCCATTATCTGTTTACCACGCCAGGGTAATGACCTTTGGTTGCATGGCCAAGGGAAAGAGGGTCTCATCACAATCCAGCCTTATCATTTCTGCGAAAATACCAGTGGGTAACACTGTCAGCTCTGGTCACCACACCAAGGTAGTGTCCTTTGGTCAGACCTTGAAGTAAAAAAGAAATAAAAATAAATAAATAAAGAGTAAAGGCAATAAAGGGGCTTGGAAAAAGTGCATCCATGAGACCTCACCTCCTACAAAGGCACCCTCGGACAACACCTACCTCTGGTCTTCACTATGACTGGACATCCCTAGACCATATCACTTTATGAGCATGGCTTGAATGATCTTCTGTGGAAACTTTCCTTCTCTTATGGATACTGGCCCAATAGGTTATTCTGTTTGTTTCTTCAACTTTGTATAGTAAATCAGTGTAATGTCTTTGAGCTATTAGATGATATGCTAGGGATTTTATGCATGTATGTGATAAATTTAATGATGAAACATGATTGACATTTCTATGATCTCGAGGATTGATGAGCCCATGGAGGGCGTATTTTTTTATGTGCAGGACCATACCCGATGGACAGGTACCAGTGGACCGGTACGCATGGGGATATAATTAGCTCAGACCTCCATGGGGCTGAAGAGCCCATCAGATGGTTGCTGGGATGGTAGAGACGGGACAACATTGTGATGAGCCTTTGCATGAGAATAAAGAAGGACATTCCACCAGGACACTTTGGCAGAGCCCGGCCTAGGGGGAATCACCCACTGTAGATGGAACATTTTCCATGGATGGATAGGACGTCACTTGGGAGAGTTGGACGTTGTCTGGAGTGTGTGGCAGTGTGCTGAGGTCATTTGGCACGTGTGGTAGCTTGGAGGAGCCCTAGAAGGGCCAACGTTTGGTTTTTGGATGTTACATTTGCCCAAAAAGGGCCAACGTCTCCCTCAAAGGGGATTGACATCCCTCTTTTTGCTCATATTATGACATTTTCTAGCAGTTAATGTAAAAAAAAGTGTAAATCTTATAGTGAGCCTTGTCGACTGTTTTAATGGCCTTAATTTTAATTCAAAGGTCATCGATTGGTATAAATAGAGGACGTTTCTCCTCATTTTGAACATAACATAACTCACTCTCTTGTGAGAGATCAAATTTTAGTCTTTTGCTTGGTATATTTGGTCTTGGAAGTGAGGCGCAACTCTTATTGAAGGATCCTTCTTAGCATTTATGGTGTTTCTCTCATGGAAGGTTTACAACTATGGTTTGATTAAGCATTCTTCATGATTTGTAAGTGAATTTTTCATGCAAAACTTCTTAAATGAATGGTTGTAGGTTTAATTTCTTACATTTGCTATATCATTGCTATTATATTGCTAAATCTTGAAACCCTAGGTAGCAAGCACACTAGTAGGTCATTGCTATATGTCCCCATGCTTGAGAAACTTGTTTTAGCCATTGATAAAGGAAGATATAGCCTAGTCGTTGCTACACTTATCTCTCTTTTTCTGAGTTAGAATTGAAGTATAGGTTGAATAAAGGAGACGTCCTAGGCCTAGTTAATTCTACACCTAGGGTTTTAAGCTTCTAGGGTTTGAAAAGCCTTGCTCCTGCAACACTTTTCTCCCTTAGATTTGTACTTTGAAGCTAGCCGTTTTTCCAAGAGTATTTAGAGAAAGAGGAAGGAGCATGAGGCCTTGCTTAAGAAACAACAGAATGAGCCTCCTTCCCTTAGGGTTTTGATTCTAGGGCCCTGCCATTGCAACACCATAGAACCTAACCTTCTAGTCTTTAAATTTCAAATCCTCCTAAGATTTTGCCCTTACTTTTGACTCCATATTACCCTAAGGCATTGGTATTCTTTCCAACGTTGAGCTTGTTGTGCAAATTCATCTTTCAAACTTTCAAATTTTGAAACCCTAACTAACCCTAATGCCACTAACTAGGGCTGATGCCATACCTGATGTAGCAAGCCCTCTAACTCAACAATAAATGATGATGTTATGCCTTTATTGAGCTTTTGTTGATAGAAAATATTGTTGGCTTGGTCATCTTGTGATAGACATTGATGAATTGATGATTTTCATTAGCTAATTAGCAAAACGTTGACCTTCTTTGTCTATTACATTGCCTATTAAACAAAATCATACTAACCCTAAAGGAAGATGATGTCATTTCTAGGATATTGACGCAGCAATCTATTGTATATGAGCAACTAATGACATTTAATGCATTGATTTAATTCAAGGATTGATCATTTTCATTAGATGCTATATTATTCTAGTGTTTATTGACAAGTAACATTATATTGCCTTCGCCATTATTGCAAACATTGACTTCATCAATATTTATTGTTGTATATGCTCATATACATTAAATTTTGATAGTCATTGAAGTATTAACCATTATTGCATGTACTAGTTTCATTGTTGTCTTATCTCGCAAACAGGTGCCTTTTCTGTGGTTATTCTTTACTTGACTATCCCCTGGGCGGTAGTCTGTGAAGGGGAAACTAGCCTTAATCCTTTGAGCCTTTTCCTTTCAAACCCCAGATTGTCAGGGACGTCTCCCTTGGGCTTAGCCACCCTAAATAGAAAGGACCTCCCCATTATGGTGACATTGGTTGGGGTAGGTCCCTGTTACGCCAGTTTGACCCTTATCCTCTAGTCTATGACCTAAACTACAAACTGAGCGATAACAGACCCTAAGACGAATATCTCATTAAGAAATTAAAAAAAAAAACCGACTCCCCTAATTAAGTGTCGCCCAGTCCAGAATATAAGATCTACGTTTAAAACTTCGGTAGGGGTAAAATTTTGTCTACCCTTAGGAAAATATCTCTAAAAAAATAAAATGATAAAGCTTAAAATAAAAATCACTTAAGCAATAATTGTGGACTTCATAAATTTTTGGGTAAAATGAAGAGAGTAAGAACTTAAATAAAATCTATGGATAAAAGGTAAAGAAGAATTTAATTATTTAACTTGTGGAAGTGTAAAAGGATATTAAATTAACAATAAAAGGGAAAGAGGTTAAGTTTCACAACTGCCATTTTTAGCTCTAATAAAAAGGGGAAAGAGGGAAATTATAAAAAATAGGAAACTAGGGAATGGAGGTAACATAAAAAAGGAAAGAGGAGAACTTATGGTAAAAAGAGGGAGGTCAACTTAGTAAGAATCTGCATTTACGAACCTTCTAATTTTGAACTGACTTAGCATTTTCATTTTAGGGAAAGACTTTAAAACATGTAAGGGAATCTAGGGACACATAGGAGTAAATTTAGGAGTAAATCTAGGTGGGTGAGGGAAATCAGACAAATTAATAAATTAATGAAAATAATTATTGAGGAATATGGGGGATGAATGACACTTGTACGAAGGAGAATTTTTAGAAGATTTTTATTAAAACTTAAAGTAAATGAGATTTAGGGAAAGATTGGAAGTTCTAAAACTCTATAAAAGAGAGGAAGGAGGTGGAAGAAAGGGGGGATCGACTGCTAGCGTAACGTTATGCTATCGGATTAGTGACTTGATTGATTTACTTGTGGGGAGTTGGGATTTCCCAGCTCAGAGTGGAGTGGTAGCTCAGCCTTGCGAGGCGAGCTGGGAGATAGACGTACCATATGGATAGTGTGTGGCCCATTTGCGGCTCGGGGGGATAAGGGGGAAGCAGAGTATCCCTAGCGTTCGCTAGGAGGTATCGGTGTAGTTTCGACGGTTGGCGAGCGGGAGTGGAATGGAACGCATGGACGTCATTCGAGGTGGACGATAAGGCAATGGTATGCTCGTTTATTTTGTAGCGTATAATGCATTAGGAACTTATGCTTAATCTGTATGTTGATTTTAAATGGATGAACTCTGCCTTGAGATTTTTCCCGTTTGATTGACTGCATAAAATTATTGTGGTCAACATTCTAGGTTGGGTTTACTGTTCCTTGGTTGGGATGTTTATGCTTCTTCCTTACTCTTCGCGGTTATATTTTCCTGGATGTGGTATATTCACATTTAAATTATTGTTATATAGTTTTATAGTCATTGCCAATCTCGGATTTAGTTATAATGCATTTTGGTATACACATGGATGCGATAGAATGGTGAATTTGTGTGGTAATAGATATATATATATATATGTGTGTGTGTGTGTGTGTGTGTGTGTGTATTTTACCTCTAATATTTAAATAGATGAAGAGAAATTTGAACTTGTTCTGTAATGGTGTAATGGCGAATTCATTCTGGCAAAATTCATCTCTGGCAATTTCGTTTTGAAGGATTGGTTCTGAATAATTCATCTCTGGAAGTTTCGTTTTGAAAGTTTGGATCTGAAAAATTCATCTCTGGCAATTCCATTTTGAAAGATTGGTTCTGAAAAAATTATCTCTGTCAATTTCGTTTTGAAGTTTTGGTTCTGAATAATTCATCTCTGGCAAATTTGTTTTGAAAGATTGGTTCTGAAAAATTCATCTCTAGCATTTTCATTTTGAAGGATTGGTTCTGAATAATTCATCTCTCGCAGTTTCATTTTGAAAGATTAGATCTGAAAAATCCATCTCTGGCAATTCCATTTTGAAAGATTAGTTCTGAAAAATTTATCTCTGGCAATTTCATTTTGAAGGATTGGTTCTGAATAATTCATCTCTGGCATTTTCGTTTTGAAATATTGGTTCTGAAAATTCTTCTCTGGCAATTTCGTTTGAAGGACTGGCTCTGAAAAATTCATCTCTGGCATTTTCGTTTTGTAAGATTTGTCCTGGCAAATTCATTCTGGCAAATCCATTTGGTGAAATTGTTACTGCAAAATCATATTATGTATTGCGTTGATTCGGTACCGCTTGATTCTGTGTCCCTCTTAGCATTTTGTATTGCTTTATTTGTTTGCTTAAATTCTGGAATGCTTTGATTCTAATTTAGTGCAATAATTCTCTATTTCGGTGATGCTGGTAATGCTTAAATTTCGGTATGGCTTGCATGCAACAATCAGTTCTTAATTTGGGTAATGCTTTAATTTAGCCTTATATTTAGTATTGCATGGCCAGTATTGACTGTCAATTGCATTGATGTTGGTAATTCCTTATTGAACTGATTCTCATTTATGGCAGATAACATTATTAAATGTAATGGAAAATAGCGATCCGAGAGGGTAGTATGGTGAAGAGTTTCGTTATCTTTTAAAATGAGGTATTAAACAATTACATAAATGATTGTAGTTACAGTGATAAAAACAATTATTATCTCATGATATACTAAGATAACATATAAAATAGGTAAACAGAATTGAATCAATAAACTTTTACAATTCCATTGGGATATCTGATTATGGTAGAAATAAAAGTATCCCAACGACATAAGTGTTGTAAGTCTATATACTTGAAAGTAATATAAATAAGAAATGGAATAAGTTACGTTTTATTTTATTAATAATAATACCTTAATAGAAGATGTTCATATTTAACCCTTTTATAAAAATATTTTATTAAATTGTGTAGCCTACATAGTACATAGGTTTTTGAAGAGAGATAAATAAGAAAATGCTATGAAACCTCTAGAGATAGTCCTGAGAATTGAAATTATACCTTAGAAATGAATGTAGAGATTAAAACAAGGAAGGTAAGCATCTAAATATTAATAAAAACGATATGGTTATTGCAGTTAAGTTTTTGTAGAATTTTAGCAATATATCTAGGCATGCAATTAATACAAGGATATGAAGGACCTTGTATGAAAAGTTTGGTGAGTTAGGGCGTGTTCTTATTCTATTAATAAAACCAAGCAGCTAAGATTACCATAAGATACAAAGGATCGTGTAGTAAAGGAATTTGGTGTAATGGAGTATGTTCTTAATCTTATATTATTTTAGTAAAAACAAGATTGTAAGGATAAATATAAAATATTTATTAAATGCTAAATTTCCTTTTAGTAACTAATTATTGGTGTTGTCTCGTGGAGAGTTATGAATTTTACTTTTACATTTATTGTTGAAAATATATAAAAAGAGATTATAAATATATCTCCTAAGTATAATATGTTTATTAAAAATAGAAATTATTTTCCAACAAGCAAATTCTATTACTGCACATATCACATGAGGCTTGTCATCATAATGAAGTGTCAGGTTGCGACAAATAATAATAATAATAATATTTTAAGGCAATTGAATTGGATTGTACTCTGACGACACTGGCAATGTAAAATTTTCGTCAATGAATTTTTTTAAGGATTATACCGTAATGATACTTCCATTTAGACATGTTAAATGGGCTCGTGCTAGATGATTAACATAGACTGCATTTATGACTAGCTTGACTCGACGATTAATCAGGATAGTGGCGAAGTCGTTTTCTTATGTTTCTTGTTAAGGGTGTGGTTGTTCCTTTTTAATTAATGTGGTATTGGGTTGTAAAGTTGTAATGTGCTTGGTTTTATTGTGTCGAGAGGGATGTAGACACCTCCATGTTCCTCAGAACAGTCGCCATCCCTAAGACCTTAAATGGTTAAAATCGATGGGAACATGGGCTTGATTATTGCTTATGTTTCTTGGAGGTACGAACCATTGCAGGGTAGGACAGGCGGGTAGTTTGTCTTATTTATTTGTCGATTGATGGTCATTCATTGCATGCAGATACTTGATGTGCGTCTTATGTCGTCATGTTGTGTTCGTCATTGTACGCATATTGTTCGTCGTCGGGTGGCAACGCAGAGTCGAATGTGTTTATTACCCTTGTACACAAGGGCACACATTGTTTTTTCACTTTCTTAAAAATAAAAATAAAATTACTTGTCAAGAGGTTCGTCATTGTAACGAGGAGGTTCATTACATATGGTATCAAAGAGGGTTCAACCTGCGACTTGGTATCGCTACAACTTTCGTTGACATGATTGGATTATACTGTTGCTAATTGAGTTTATTGTGAGCATGCAGGTAATCATTGTTAGAGGACGTCGCGGAGGCAGACGATGAGGTTCTAGAGGAGGAGGCGTGACACCTCCAGTAGCATCCACACCTGATGGGTCTAACCCCCAGGGAGATGAGCAGGTTCTCGGACAGGAGCATATAACAGTTGGTGATGTAGTTGGGATGATGAGATCTTTTCAGCGCATGTCCAAGGCACTGCTCAGCTGTTTGGACAGAGATGAGGCCAGGGCGTCGACACCCCCTGAGGTTCCGCCATGTGCTCCAGTCAGTACTGGTAGTATTCACTGTGAACTCGAGAAGGTCAAGTTTCCTGAGTTCTTTGGTGCACCGGACGACGCATCCGCTGAGGCATTGTTGGAGAACATGGCGATGTACTTCGCACTTCACAATTATACCTCCAACATGAAGGTCCGCATGGCAGTCTTTCAACTGAAGGGGAGCTCTCTTCTATGGTGGAAGACGCTCCTATCATAGCTGAACATGGC
>SNQJ01S0114645.1:7811-28179 GCA_010110895.2 Picea sitchensis
TAATTGAATGCACTTCTTATTGCATTTCTTGTTCCAGAGTGAGTAAATCTACACATGCAAGCTGAAAACTAACCATAGTTCTTGACTTTTGTTTTATGCCTAGAATAGCTTGCATTTTCTTAAATATGTCAAGGCTTCATGGGGATGGTAAATATAGGATTAACTAGCAATGATTTCATTCCATCGATTTGTTTTCCTTATTATAGAGCTAATAAAACTATATATCCATGCATAACACTAACCATGGTGATTGAGGTCGGTTTTATGCCCAAGACTTTCATTTCGCTTAACAATGTCAAGGCTTCATGGGGACCCAATGATTGCATTACAATGGAATAATGTCAAGGTTTCAATTGGTTCCTTGATCGCATTCGCCATATTGTTTTTAATTTGATTAAACACAGTAATTATTTGATTTTACCGATTCTCATATTTACGTGGAGTTTATTTAGTGCATGGATTTTATTTATTGCACGGAGTTTACTTAATGTGCAGAGTTTATTTAGTGAATAGATTTTATTTACTGTGCAGAGTGTATGCGGAGTTTATTTACTGTGCTGAGTTTATTTACTACCCGAAGCTTATTTACTGCGCGGAGTTTATTTTGTTGGTTTGTGTCGAGTGATTGCATGAGCCGAAACTGGAACTCCGTTTTGCTCTTCGTTTTTCACATTTGGTATCAGAGCTGCCAGTCTTTTCTGCAGAGCATCCTGTTAGTTGCTCATTTCAGCGCAGAAAATTTCTGTTGGTGCCCAATTTCACTTTCCTATTTTCCTGCATGAAGGTTTATTTGATTTATTTCAAACTTTTATTAATGGCTGCGTCCAGTAGAAGTTCTTCTTAGATTTAGGTTCCTGTCCTGAGCGAGAAGTCATATGATTCCTGGTATATTCGGATGAGGACGATTTTGCGTTCTCAGGATTTGTGGTCTTATGTTATTGATGGTTATGCTAAACCAGTTGATGCTGCAGCAGAATTGGCTCTGTCTAATGCTGACCGTGTTTTGTTGAAGGAAAACAAGAAAAAGGATAACACAAGCTCTTGGATTAATCCAGCAAGGGTTAAATGAATCCATTTTTATGAAGATTTCTAGCGCTACATCTTCAAAGATGGCTTGGGACATTCTTGAACCCTGTTATCAAGGTGTGTCCAAGGTGAAGACAGTTAAGTCGTGGAACTTGAGAAGGGACTTCGAAAATCTGAAGATGAAGGATAATGAAAGTGTTGATACTTTCATGACTCAAGTAATGAGTGTTGTGAACTAGCTCAGGCAGTATGGAGATGATGTTGAGAATAAAAGAGTTATTGATAAAGTGCTGAGAAGTTTGCCCAAGAAGTTTGAACTTGTTGTTGTACCCATAGAAGAATTTAAAGATTTAAGTTTAATGCAAATTGATGAATTAACTGGTTCTCTTGTTGCTCATGAATCTAGGATATCTGAATATGAAGAAAGATCAATGGAGCATGCTTTAAAATCCCAACTGCATGTTACCAGAGGCAAATGAAGGTTTTATAATCGTGGAAGAGGAGGTCAATTTTTTGGTCGAAGGGACAACAGAACTGAATCAAAGTCTGAGCAAAAGTCCCAGCAGAATCCTCCTAATTTAAGAGGGAGCAGCAGTAGCAAACCCTCGTAGCAAGA
The DNA here is from genome assembly GCA_010110895.2 of Picea sitchensis. Taxonomy (NCBI): domain Eukaryota; kingdom Viridiplantae; phylum Streptophyta; class Pinopsida; order Pinales; family Pinaceae; genus Picea; species Picea sitchensis. Next base: position 9,454 of record SNQJ01S0114645.1, read on the forward strand.
AAATCAGAGGTATGATAAAACTAAAGTACAATGTTATTATTGTAAGAAGTTTGGTCATTTTGCTAATAAATGTTGGAAGAAATAGGCAGATGCTAGAAAGAATTTTACACATATCACAAATGAGTCTGAGGATCATCAAAATCTTGTGTTTTTGACCTGTAATGTCACTTAGGAAAGTGCAAATGATATTTGGTTTTTGGATAGTGATTGCAGCAATCACATGACTGGTAATAAGGATTTATTTTCTTCTATTGATACTAGTATTCAGTCTGAAGTAAAACTGGGAAATGATTGTAAGGTTACAGTTAATGGTAAAGGTGTAGTTCCAGTCTACACTAAGAATAATCAAAGGAGAAATATTGATGATGTTTATTTCATGCCTGGTTTAAAATGCAATCTTATTAGTATAGGACAATTGATGGGGAAAAAATACAGAGTATTCTTCAAGAAAAAGGTATGTACAATCTATGATAAATTACCCAGAAAACAGTTGATTGCAATAGTTGAGATGACCAAGAATAGAATGTTTCCACTTATTATGATAAATGATTTAAGTGGTTCTTTGAATGCTTATAAAGATGTAAGTTTAGATGAACCTTGGCTATGGCATTTGAGATATGGTCATTTACATTTTGGTGGCTTAGATCTGTTACAAAAGAAGCAGATGGTAAAGGGGTTGCCCTATATTCAGCAACCTGCAAGCTCTTGTGAGAGTTGTATACTTGGGAAGCATCACAGAGAGAAATTTGTTTCAGGTGTTTCCTACAGAGCAAAAGCTCCATTGGAAATTGTCCACATGGATTTATGTGGACCTATGCAAACACCTTCTTTAACTGGTTGTGTTTATTTTATGACTTTCATTGATGATTTCAGTAGGAATACTTGGTTGTATTTGTTGAAACATAAATCTAAAGATTTTGAAGTTTTTAAGAGGTTTAAGTCTATGGTTGAAATTGAGAGGGGTCGAACAATTAAGATCCTAAGGTCTGATAGAGGAGGTGAGTATAAGCTAAATGAATTAATTGAATTTTGTGATCTTCATGGAATTAAAAGGCAGTTTACTGCTCGATATACTCCACAGCAGAATGGAGTGGTTGAAAGGAAGAATCAGACCATCATGGACATGGCTCGAAGCATGTTGAAAGAAAAGCATCTTTCAAATGAATATTGGGGAGATGCGATTCTTTGCTCTGTTTTTATCTTGAATAGAAGTCTGACCAAGACCGTGAGGGATCGTGTACCTTAGGAAGCCTGGGACGGTAAGCCTTGCAATGTTTCTCATTTCGAAATTTTTGGATGTATTGCATTTGCACATGTACCCACATAAATGAGGAGGAAGTTGGATGACAGAAGCGAGAAATGTATCTTTGTTGGATACAGTGAAGAGTCTAGGGCATATAAACTCTACAATCCCATCACCTAGAAATATGTAATCAGCAGAGATGTTCAATTTAAAGAAGATGAAGCCTAGGATGGGAGTATTGACAAATCAATTTCAGAGGGAAATTTGTTACCCCATGAAGATGATGATGGAGTTGAGCAGGCTGAAGGAGATGGACAGTTGGTTCCACATGCACATGAAGTCCTACAATGGAAGCACCAGATTTCAGCCCATCTCAATTTAGAACGCCCAAAACTCATGAGCGTGGTGAACCATCTAAACATGGTGGACATCAATCAGATTCACAGGTAAGCAGTGAATCAAATCCCACTTTAGCTTCATTAAGAAACAGATTTAAAGGACAAAAGACTAGAAGCTTAAGAGAATTGTAAGATCAGAATGAAGAAGTAGATCAGATTTCAAATTTTGCATTAATGGCATGTGATCCTGTAAGTTTTGATGAAGTTGTTAAAGAGGATGTCTAGATAAAAGAAATGGATGAGGAGATTGATTCCATTGAAATAAATAACACTTGGGATCTTGTAGATTTACTTGAAGGTAAGAACAGTATTGGTGTTAAGTGGGTTTATAAGATTAAGTTGAATGCAGATGGTGAAGTTGAAAAGTACAAGGCAAGACTTGTAGCTCAGGGGTTTAGTCAGAAACCTGGTATTGATTACAATGAAACATTTGCTCCTGTAGCAAGAATTGACACTGTGAGGATGGTCTTAGCTATTGCAGCTCAGAATAAATGGATCATGCATCAGATGGACGTCAAGTCTACATTCTTAAATGGATATTTGGAAGAAGAGGTTTATTTAAGACAACCTCTGGGTTATGAGATTGATAAGCACAGAGATAAAGTTTACAAGTTAAAGAAAGCTTTATATGGATTGAAGCAGGCATCCATAGTTTAGTATAGTAGGATTGATGAATACCTGATCAATGTTGGATTTAGTAGAAGTCCAAGTGAACCAACTCTGTATACAAAGGTAAACCAGAAAGGTAAAATTTTGATTGTTTATTTGTATGTTGATGACCTGATTTTTACTGGAGATCTATCTGTAGATGATTTTTAAAATGCCATGAAAAAAGAGTTTGAGATGACTGATTTAGGATTGATGAAGTATTTTCTTGGAATTGAAGTGGATCAATCCGATGATGGCATTTTCATTTGTCAAACTAACTATGCAAATGAAGTATTGAAAAGGTTTAGAATGTTGAATTGTAAACCAGCTACAACACCTATGGCAATTGGTATCAAACTTAGCAAGTATGATGAGCGATCATATGTTGATCCAACTTTGTATAAGAGGCCGGTTGGAAGCCTTATGTACTTAACAACAACTAGACCTGATATCATGTTTGTTGTAAGTTTGATTTTGAGATTCATGGAGACCTTGAAGAGTACTCATTGGCAAGCAGGAAAGAGGATCCTGAGATACGTTGCTGGAACAACTGACTTTGGTATCCGATACACATCAAGTTTAAACTTTGAGCTCATCGAATATACTGATAGTGATTTTGCAGGTTCCATTGATTACAGGTTCCATTGATTCCATTGATTAGTGATTTTTTTGATGTGTTGATTATTCTCACCGTGTACCCGGGTTCGAATGTTTTCTTGTTCATTATTCAGTTCACATCTGGCATTTATCATCTTATTCTTACTTAAACTTCTTTCCCTCACCTATAAATGTATGACCTCTTGAACTAAAGATATGGATCCTAGTGTGAGTTGACTAATAGATTAATTTCATAAATTCTAGAGTCTTGTATCCGGTGTGGAAGTGGAACGACTTTTCAATTTTCAATTTCCCAAGGTCAACAGCTATGGTAACCCTTACAATAAATCTATGATAAGTCTATAATAACCAGAAAGTCTCCCGAACTAATCTGCTTATAGCAGCCACCAACAATCTTCAGGTAACTCTAGTTGCTTATTTTGGAGTTCTTTTAGGGTTTTGGTATCCTTAGGAGTTTTGGTAGGAAATCTACAATTTAGCAGTCAATCTAAACTATTGTCTGTAAACCCTAATTTACACGGAAATGCAAGTGCAAGGATTTCCCAGCAAAGAACAAAGAAATGGAACACATGTGTTTCATTTGTCAAACAAGTGCCACCAGTAAAAACAATAGCGATGACAACAGTAGCAATAACTTCATCTTATATTGAATACTTTAAATTTGAGAATCCTTTGTTAGACAACATCACTTGATTGCCAATCCTAGATATTTGTTGTTCCTCTGCAATCTCAAAAATTTGTTATACAATGCTAAATAGCTACTTGTTTGGTGCCCTTTGTTTTTTGTTTTGTTCTACAATTCATTTTGGTTTTGTTCTTGATCTCTATATTTGCGTATTTTCGTGACCTAAATTTCTTATTGCGCTAAATCTGATAAAACGTATGCATACATGTTCAAACACTGCATTTGTGCACTAGGTTTGAAATCTGAAGTCAAATGCATACTGCAACCCTAATGATTCCTTTGCACTCACTCAGGCTAGGCTATCCCTTTAGGGTTTCCCATAAACTCAGACATTGAAATATGGATATTTTGACATACCTCTCATATAGTTTGACATATGATGCAGTAATCAAAATCCTCTAGATGCGTCTACCTCATTATATATATATATATATATATATATATATATATATATATATATATATATATATATATATATATATATATATATATATATATATATATATATATATATTGATTGATTATTTTTCCACGTGAGGAAAAAATTGCAAGGTAAGGAAGAATTTCATCTATGAAGATCTTTAGTCTAGCAAATGAAAGAGGGATCAAGGTGAGAATAAGACAAGGAAAGTGGATATAAATGGGAGCTACTGGGATGCAATTTATGGTATTGGCGTATCTATAAATCCATAAAGAAATAAAAACTTTGTATTTCCTGGTATAGAAAGTTCAGCGTGGAAGTGGAATCTTTGATCTTAAAATGGTCATTGGAAGGCGGTAGAATCATATTACATCTATCCATGGTGAGTTTTTTTGTGTGAGTGCTATCTTTGATGAATTGATCAGCAGTGCATTGTCTAGTATATGTGATTGTAATTAGCTTTTGAAGAAGAGAAATTTGAATCATTTTAATTACGTCCTTTCAGAGGCTAGGAATTAGAGAGATAGTTGGAGGACTCCTTGTTGTTCAACCACTCAATGATAGTTTTGGAATCCCCTAGAACTTGAAGTAATTCTAAATGAAGTCTGGAGGCCAAGTATAGTGTGGCCCGGGCACTTAAAAGAATTTTGCCGAGAGCCCATTGGTTACTTGCAGACCCGCAGTTGAAGGTCCATTTGTAAAAGTGTTTTTTGTGGTTTTGATCACCCCTCCAGCTCCGCTCTGAGATACATCAGAGAGTGCAGCTCCATCGAACCATCCAATGTTGGTGTCTTCAAAAACAGGAACCTTTAATGTGTGTTGTGGGGTTGGCTTGTTGGTATGTGTTGCATTCCAAGTATTGTATATACCAAGAGCTTTGAAAGTTGTAGAACTTATAGAGGGGGTCCCACATTCGAAAATTGAAATATTCCTTTCCAACCAAATAACCCAGTAGATGAGAGAAGGTAGTTGCATGTGATTATATGGTTTCACGGAAATTTCATAATGTTCAGATCTCACACTCATTATTTCAATGTGGGAGTTTATTTTCTAGAACATTCTTTAAATCCTGTCAATGCAACCAACCATAAAACACCTTGGTATGACATGCCAACCATCCATTTCTAGAGTGATTTCAAGGGTTCTTCATTAATGATAGATTTGTGGTCTATGTCAAACATAAATAATGAACAGTTTTAATGTGCAAACTCACTAATTTAAAGGATTGTGGTAAATTTTCTTCACTATTTGGAATGATCTCACTATGTTCTTGAGCTTTGATCCTTAAACAAATGATAGTAATGGTGGATGAACATTCTGCATAGATATACGTTATCTTATCTTCAATCATTGTGAATGTATCAATTTTACTATTTGGAATTATTCAAATTCACTATTAAATACATATCTCCCCTTGGTCACTATTGCAAGTATGAATATATCATCGTTGATAAAGGAACTTGTGAAAAATGCATCTTGAATAATGGTATCACTCCTTAAATCTTGAGCCTTGTGGGATGTGTGAATCTAATGATAAATCTATGATGGAAATACTATGAATGCTTATCGTTTTTCTCTAATCTACATCACTATGTCATGATTGAAAACTTGATCTAAACACACAAGGACAAATTTCTCCGTAATAGAATTGGATCAATCCTTGGTATTGGTAGAATGCTCCTAAGATCATAAAAAATTATTGGCATAGTTCAAAGTTAATGGATTAATCTTGTCCTTACTACTCAAGTTGCATTTTATTGGCATTGAAATTGACTTCTACACTAAGATTTGATCTGAAGTGAGAAACATTAGCTTGTGCATGGATATTTGACAACGTTTTAAGTGGCAATTTTCTTAAATATGTTAACACCAAAATGAATGGTTCTTCATGAATTGTCACAAATTTGGGATAAATATCATCCTCCACAAAATATGAGTGACCTTTAACATTTAGTCTAGGCATTTTCTAGTAGTACCCTCTCGATAGTTTGTTAGGCATATCCACTGTACTACTAAGAAGCCTAAGGTTTACAAGATCATTCTCACACATAAATTTTGGATGATTATTGTTTTGAAAATATGTATTCTCTTTGATCAACTTCTCACTACTTGGGTAAATACCTAATGGTTATGATGATACATGGTGACAAGCCTATGGTGATTATATTTTGAATGTTGTCAAAGTGTTTGTTGGTTATTTTTGGATCACCTCTCATGGTTATAAATTTAGTGTGGTTGACATAAGGGGTAGATCATTCTTTACACGACATCATATCATACTTAGGCCATTGTTTATGAACATTGATAACCATTGTTGAATGTGTCATTAGCTACCACATCGGTATGTGTGGCTTTCTTTAGTTTATCATTAAAATACATGATATCTTGGTGTTTGATCCCTCAACAATAGATTCTTAATCTTTGACATCTCATTTGATTTAGAATGATATTTATTATTCCAAATGATGGATTCTATGCTTGGATCTATTGGTTGTTATTTCATGCACAACTAGACATATGTTTCACTCCCTCATTAGCAGTTCATGGCACATGGTTCATTGAGAAAGACTCATTTCATTTCAAAGCATATGTTATCTAAGTTTAATAATAAGTAATTGATCTACCACTAATGCACAATTTTCCTTTTAGGTAAGAGTTTGTAGTATTGAGAAAAACCATGAAATGGTACCTTAGCAATAACAATATGTGAATGGAAAGTTTATTAAAGGAAACCCTTTAGGCATTTCGAAATATTATTTACTCATCATTGCTTTGAGCACCTTGCCTCTTAGAGAGGGGTTAAGAATTACAATGACTTGGCTTGATATGTGAGGGTATGTGAGTAATGAGTTAACAAAGAGAACGCTCAATTTTTTTGTGATCAACAAATGAAGAGTGAGAAGCTTGTATGCCAATGACTAGAGATTGTAGCAAGGTTTATGTGAAATTCAACAAGGAATACATATAAAAACGTTAACACATTGGTAAGGTGACTATACATATCTGGTAAAATGACAATCTTCTTATTGAAATAAGAGGAAATGATAATCAGGAAATAGTTAATATATGGATGATCACATGACATAATGTTTAATGCTTTGTATGTGTTATGTGCTTTGACATATGGTTTCATAAGAACATCCATGATGTTTTGTTGCTTTGTATGTGTTATGTGTTCAAGATGTTATGTTATCTTAAGAACCTATGGTATTTGCATATGATGTTATTTCATGTTGATGAAAAGCTATGTCTTTTATAAATATGTGTTGAGGTTATAATTCTTATGATAGTATCTCCTTATGTGATGACATCATGTAATTGCATGGAAATATTTATGCTAAGATGTTTTATGATGACGTGTGAGAATGTGGTGATGACAATGATGTTGTATTTTTGTGATGACATGTCAAAGTTAGCATGTGGATTATTTCTATAAGATGTTGATATTTTGATTATAACTAATGCATTGATTACATGTTTTTAGGTGGTGATTGTTAGGAAATCCACTAGTGGACAAGAGGGTAGGTTTATTTGATGATCTCATCGGGGCCCATAACCACGAAGGAGAATATTATAAATAACATGTTATGGGCTAGGAACAACTCAATCTAACTTATGCCAATAATTCTTATGCATTGTATCGTAGTTGTGATACAGAAGTCCCGAAGAATGGCTGAAGTGTTGCTCAGGTGGTGTTGTGGGATTGGACTTCGACTCTTGGGGTTGTACCTGGTAGTTGTGGAGGTAGTTTAGGTCAACCTTTTGAGATATCTAGTTTACATGGTAATAGATCCAAATACCTTCTTGGGATGATGAGGTCTCAAGCCTTGGGGCTACGGATATACTAGTAGGGTTTAAGCCTAGTTCCAAAAGTCGTGAAGAAAAGCTAGAGAGTACTCACACTTCCCTGGTGTTGTGATGTGGACTTTCGATGTCTGATGTCGTCACTTGGGTGGCTTTTGCCTATCAGAGGGTGGTGTGGAGGATATGGTGAGCTAATTAAAACCTATAAGAAACATAATCAAAAGTTAACTTTGGGATGAAATTCCTTGAAGGGAGGGAGTATGCCATGTCTATATTATTATTAAATAATAATAATAAAGAAGTATAATAATTACTCTAAAGGGGTCATAATAAGTACTAATATAAATAAATAATAATAATAAAAGTATAATGATTATCCTAAAGGGTCATAGTAAATACTTATTATGGATATTTGGATAATAAAAAGAAAATAATTAAAATAATTTTTTTTTTTTTTTTTTTTTAAAATATAATAAAAATTAAATAATGGATTTAATTTGGTAGCGTTTATCTGCGTATTTAGGTGTGGGGTTAGGATTACGACAATATATATATATATATATATATATATATATATATATATATATATATATATATATATATATATATATATATATATATATATATATATATATATATATTCCCATGAAAACAAAATTATTCAAGTTGAAAAAATTACAGTAGTATATATCGTAGCATTCCTTGGCATATTCACCATATTTTAAAAAGACCATGAGTTTTTTTGCTCAAATGGCCCATTTCAATCCTTTGTTTGAATCCTTGGTTCTTGTTGTGTCTAATGGCATATAAAAAATTCTCACTTGTTTATCCTTCTTTATATCAGTCCCTTCTTTAGTATATACAAAGAGGAAAAACCAAGTTGAAGTAGCTTGTAGTAAAAAAATATCATTCATATCAACATAGTATCAGGCCCATTTGATGATAATGTTTTAGTTGGATAAGGGACTAAAAGTTTGTGAATAAATTGAGACCAGGCTCTCTTCCCAAACTTTTCCAACTTCATTGGTCCAGGTCTAATCCAATTTTTGATAGCTTGTCCACTTCCTATTTCCAGATCTTGTAGACATGGGGAAAAGAAAGATGAGTGAAGTATAAGAGGAGCCTCTTTATGTTGTCCAATGGTTTTAGTGTGTATGTGTGCACTAATTTTATTATATCCCATCAATTTATCACAAGCATTGAGTCCCTCAATAGGTTTATATGAGTGATTCCTTTTTCAATTGCTAGAGTTATAAGGAGTTTAACCACCATAAACTCGTTGAAGTTGTTGTTCAATTCCCCTAGATGTGCTACAAAGGAAATTTTGGTGGAAGCGTCCATATGAAGACTAACCCCTACTACTCCAAAAGAGTAGCCATGGGTTGCACCATCAAAGAACGTCCAAGGGAGGAATAGTTTATCTTGGGGGGAGGAGAAATTTTGGGGGATGGGGATTGAGAAATAGATTGGAGGATAGTCAAGGAAGAGATGGAACAATGGGAAGGGAAGGGCTCAAGATCTTAAAAAATGGTACGGTTTCGGGCTAGCTAGATGCCTCAAGCCGTAATCAGATGGAGGGCTTTGTGAGGAGAGGTGGCAGGGGAGGTGAGACAAGATTATAGTGCTTGTTCAATTGTGGTACCTTCCCAACTAGTTTTAGTTCTGAGAAAAGTATTTATGTCTTCTGAGACTACTTTGGTGAAGGGGCAGTGTATAAAGAGGTGAGAAATATTTTCATTATTTTGTTTGTAGAGGGAACATCGGCTGGGTCTAACAAAACTTCGTTTTTGTTGATTTTCTTTAGTGGGAGATTTATTTGTGAGAATAAGCCACATGAAGATTTTTTCTTTTGTTGGGAATTTCAACTTCTATAGAGTGGTCCCCCACCATGAGGTTGGGCCATCAATATGTTCCAAAATTAATGCATAGTAATCGTGCTTTAGAGCATAATTTCAAGAGGGATTGAATGATCAGATGAGGGAGTCCTTTTGATCTATGAGGTTGACTAGGTAGGTGGATAGGGCATCGGTGTCGTTCCTCCAAATAGGTTCAAGTGCTTCATCAAGTCCCATTTCTTGCCAGCTTAGCCAACGGGTTGTGCCGGTCACAAGTCCTTTCTAGATATTTGTTGTAGATTGTAGAAACATGGATTATTGATTGTCTAAATAAGAGGATCTAGGAGGATGTGTTTTCCTTTACATTCAATCCAATAGATTAACTTTTTCAATAAAATTCCCTTTTCATCTCAACCTTATATAAGCCAGTTCGTAATCAAAGAGGGAATGCATTTTACCACCAGTTTTCATATATGAGATCCATTCTTGGAGAGGATTTTTAGACCATGACCAGTCCAATGATGGAGTTTGAAATTATTTTTCCTTAGCAATGTGACCTAAAGCTGTGTTGGAAGTAGTCCCCAAACATTTTTGTTGGTGAAATGCTTGTGCAAATAAATGGATGTTTTTTAATCCTCAAACTCCAAAATACTATGGGGTTGATATCCTTTTTTTTTAAGGCTAGAACTAGGGGTATTTTTTCATCATATGCCAACTACAGGAAGCGAAAGGAGAGTTGGTTGATTCTCTCAAGAATGCCCTTTGGAACCCAGGCCAGAGAGCTCTAGAACACTGGGATTGCCTCTAAGACCGATTTTACTAAAATAAGTCTTCTTGCACAATAGAGCCATCCGTTGTGCCATTACAACAGGCATTTTTAGACCTTTGCATAGAACCATTGTCAGTATTTTTTTATATAGTTGTTTTCCTTTAATAAGAATCTTGGGTATTTCATCATTTCTAGGTTTCCCATGGTTGGGGTCCCAATAATTCTGGAGATATGGTAATCTTCAAATTCAGACATTCCTAGGAGATGAGGGAGTATTTATCCATGTTTATTTGCATACTTGTAGCTAAGTAGAAAATTTGGAGAATCTCTTTGAGAGAGGGAGGATGTATGAGATATTTTCTTTACAATTAAGATATCTGAAAGAGGAGAGATGTGTTAAGGAGAAATTTAGAGTGATTTTTATACCTTTCAATTTTGTTGAGTTGAATTAATTGTGGATAAGCCTACTAAGACTTTCAACCACCAACAAGAATAGTAGTGGGGATAGAATGCATCCCTGTCAAAAAACCACATTCAATTCTGAAGAAGGAGGTGGTTGAATCATTTATAAGGATAGCAAAGGAGGTGGAAGAGATGTAGTTCATCACCTAGGTGACAAAGGATTGTTCAAATGCCAAATTTATCAGAAGTAGTCTGATATATAGCTAGTTGACCCTATCAAAGGCATTTGAGAGGTCCACTTTGTATGTAATGGCCCTTTTCTTTTGGGTGTAAATTGAGTGTAGACCCTCCTGTGTTGTCAATGTCCTGGTGGATTTGTCTTCCTTGAAGGAACCTGAATTTCTCTTTAGAGATGTTTTCACTTAATATATCTTTGATTCTATGAGAAATGATCTTCAAAATGATTTTGTATACACTATTACAAAGAGGTATGGGTCTAAATTGGTCAAAAAAAATTGAATTGTCCACTTTTGGAATGAGATCTATAAAGGTAGCGTTGAAGGGGGCATGGATCTAATGAGTTCTTCTTGAATATTCAATTAGGATTAAGAGGTCCTCCCTAATGATCTCAAAGCATCCTTTATATAATTTTATTAGAAAACCATCCAAACCCGGTCTTTTGTCCTTCTAAAATATATGTAGCATTTTCTCCAACTCTTCCTTTGTAATCTCCTCCATAAGTTTTTTATTATCCTCTGGGTTGATGAATCTAGTAAAGATACTTGCCACTTTTATGATGGCATCTATATTTATCCTAGAGTTTTATTTGAAGAGAGTTTTGAAGTGTGATGTGCCTTCTACTGCTATGTCTTCAAAGGAATATGCTTTTGAGTCATCTATTATGTCTGCAGACCAAATAGTGTTGGAGAGTTTCCTTCCATTTGCAAAGTGATGGAAGAAATTTGTGTTTCATCTTTAGCTTGTAACCAGAGTGCCCTACTTCTCATTCTCCACTACTGCTCTTTGTTTTGAAGTATTTTTCTCTTGAGTAGGTATAGGGATTTATATTCTTCCTTCATCTCCACCGAGAGAGGGCTCGAAATTTCATGCTCTTGCCAAGATTTATATTATATTCAATTTCATAAAGGGCTTTGTTTTCTACCTGTTTTCTCTTTTTGTTCCATGAGATGGATGTCTCCTTTTTCCTTTTTAAGTTTGAAATAAATTGTATAGCTAGGGATTTGAAAGGAGAGGATTGTAGGGAACCAACATTCCTTAATGGCTTGTATATGTGATTGGGATTCTATCCATAGAGGGTTGAATTTAGAAGGGCCTGGCAGCTTCCTCCCTTCTTTGGCTAGTTCTAGTAGAATAGGATTGTGATTGGAGATGTCACCTGGTGCCACCCACTTCCTAAAGCACAAGGATCCCTATAGAAAAGGCTCCAATAGAAGGAATCTGTCAAGCCTTTTTTCCATACTCTCATCTCCTAATCGCAAATTTCTCCAAATAGGGTTGTATTTGATGGTTTGAATGTCAAATAGGCCATCCTCATCTAATTTCTCAATGAAAAAAATCAGAGATAGGGTCTTTCTGAGTAGTGGGACCCAAAATTTCATAGTCTCCTAGGGTGAAGTTAAGATCCCCTCTAATGAAGACATAATTCTAATTTGCCAGTTTTGAGTTGAAGAATTTTTTCCAAAACTCCTTTCTATCCAAATATGGTCCATAGATGTTGATGTAGAGAAAGTCAAAATTGAGTTCTTTGGAGAAGAAATGAGTGCCCAGAACAGAGGGATAGACCCAAGAGTTGAGGAGCTTCAGGGAATATTTCCTCCAACTAGTGAGAATCCCTCTAGATTTCCCAAGAGCATCTAGCACTAGGAAATCCTGGTCAGGGGAGGTGGTGAAAGAATTCACTGCTTTGCTTCTAGTGATCATAGTCTCTTGGAGAAGAAAAATTGAGGGATAATGTAGATCTATGAGTCATTTGATGGATAACATTTTTGTGGGTTTAGCTAGCCCGCGATAGTTGTGGGAAAGAACACTCATCTTGAAACCTAGTTGGGGAAAGATGCTTTAAGGGCCCCAAGAAGAGATTTTTGTTTTCCAAAATAGACTTCATTGCTAGTTAATCTTTTAGCTTGAGCAAGGTAGGACTTTCTTCCCGGTGAAGGAGGTTTTTTTTTGGAGGATCTAAATCCCCAATACCACTATGAACACCATGGAGGGAGAAAGGAAAAGGAAATGAGAGAGGGATGGGGTATATTTGTTGGGAAGGAAGGAGGTAGGGGTTGGGGGAAGGAAGGGATGGGGAGGAATTAGAGCCGAGTGGGAAGGAAGGGAAGTGGGGATGTAGTAGAGAATAAGGAGGATGAGAGGGAAGAAATTGGGCTCCTAGAGGCATGAGAGGCTCAGGAAAAAGGGTGGTTCTGGAAATCCTCCATCAACAGAAGTCATAAATATTCCACTAGAAGCACCAAAAGTATAACAAGGATTAAAAATGGGAGGAGAAGGAGAGTCTTTGCCCATAATTTCATCCACAAGCTCGCATCTTGTGGGAAGGACAATGTCACTCATAGGTGCTTGTGGAGCCATGGGAGCATCCACTACATGGGACTTCTTCAAAGAAACTGTGTGTTTCTCTACTAATGGACGCTTCTTAGAAGAAAATTTGCCACCAGTGGCCTTTTTTGTCCATCGTAATCTTTGATCCCCTTTAATCTAACCCATGGTGATATGTCTATATGAGTGGTGTCGACTGCATTTGAAGGGTATACCCTCGTAATCTACGGATTTCTTGATGGATGTTCCTCTGAAAGAGATAGTGATGTCTTCTACTAATCCTTTAGACAATTTGATGCCTACCAGAATGCGGGTCATTCCCATATAGCCTTAGGTGATGTAGGAGAGGTCAACATTATATTAGTAACTGATGGTATTCCTAATCACTTTGAATACCTCATATGACCAAAATATCAGGGGGAGGACCGAGAGTTGAACCCACGTAGAGGACATTTCAACTATCTCGGAGGAAGCGTCAAAATCAACGGACCATTTATTCAGAAATAATGTCTATGCTCCAAAAGACCAGTTATCTATGAGAATTTTTTGGGTTTCCAGGGCCGAACAAATATTCCACACCATCCAACCCTTTGCTAGGATGAGGCTCTTTGGGACATATCCTAGAATAGGAAATAAATTTTGTGTAGTCCAATGGCGGAGTGAATCTGTAGAGAGTCTTTTATTGAAGAATCTCTTGATGAGAGTTTCTTGCTACATCACTGTGATTTCGTTGAGCTGTATATTTTTCCAAAGAACTAGATTTGTGACTTCTTCCTTTCACTTTAGACATTGTTTTGATTTCCTTTGATTTGTCATGTTAGTAGCACCAAGGTTTGAGACAAAGAAAGTCGTAGGTCTCGGGAGGTCCCTATGAAGAATGTTTTCTGAGAGAAAATTTTGGATAAATCCATCTATTTGTTGGGAAGGTTGTGCCAATAAATTATTTGAGTTCGTATGTAGGTATAGACATATATTGGTGGTGTCAGCATTATTATGGTAGATGGACTATGCAAAATGATCTAACCCTGAGGTGTGTGAGGTACTTGGTTATGTGGTAGCTTGTGGAGAAGTATAGTGTGACGGAGGTTCCACTCCACAAGATGATGGGGGAAGGGTCCTATTATTGATATTTTGTGAGGATTCGCATGAGGAAAAGGTAGGGAAAGGACCAAGGTCAGGGTGTGGAAGGATATAGATATAGGAAGTGGAGTCCTTTGTGTGAGTTGTAGATCTATGCATTGTGTCCAAGGAAGCTCATTTATGAGCATGATCTACATAGAACATATTATATCCCATTTTTCTTTTCTTTTCTTTTTACTTTGGACGATGAGGGGGGTGAATGATATTTTTATTGTTTTTTGAATCTGACCAATTAATATTTGAATCAAGCCTTTCTGTTTCTGTCAATTTTTTTCTTATTGACATAAATTAAAAAACCAAAAAAAATTAAAATATAAAAATACCCTTTTGGAAAGGACACATCCATAAGGATCCCACATACATTTTATAATTTTTTGGTTGTATAGTTTTCATGTTGTTAATTTTTCTTTAAGTGTCTTTTGAACCATGGAAAACAAAATTAAGTATAAGTTTTAAAGAAAATAAACTAAATGATATGAAATCAAAGCGTGAAAATGATATTCCATTGGATGGAGGATTCATTGAAAAATCTAGTGACATCAACTCCCCCACCTAATATGAAAGAGATGAAGGGGTTTCACCCCTTATAAGTTGCAGTTGTGGAAAAACATGTAGCAAGGGGGTTGGATTTCTAGATTTTAAACACTCAATCAAGCAATTTAGCTTGATAAATTAACCAACAACGATTTTCAAATACTACTCTGCTCGGGGTTATTAAACTCTTGATCAAAGTTCTTTGTGGTTTGAAAATAAAATTTCTCAATTGAGATAAAGGCCAAATCAACAATTCATAATTTGATGGATAATTTCCATTTATAATAATAATAACTCAATCTTTGTGGGTTATGTATAATTTCATGTGTAATTTACACATGAATATATAAATGGATGAAACACAATGTTCATCCAACACTAAATATAAATCTACATAATCCAATAATTATCAAAAACTAAATATAAACCTACAAGTATAAGTTGCCCATTTAAAAAGATAATTTAATAGAAAGGGTTCATAAGTCTATCACCAATTATATCTTAAAAATCCATGAATAATATTTTTATAAACCTCCAAGAACATTTTTTTCAATGGGATACATATCCTAGGAAACCCTTCAAGTACTTTCCCTCATTTCGAGGGATGGTAAAGGAGTCATCATTGAGATGCATTTTGTAGCTTGTCCTAGAAGGGACATCGAGAGTGTGACTAATATTATCAACAAAGGCTGACTGGCAGAGGTTGACAACAGGCCTCTTGCTTGTAATTCACAACACTCAACCACTTGAGATAACTCACGGGCTAAACCACCAAGAACATATATGAAAATAAAGTTAATTCACTAATTATCAAGAAAGTAAATATAAACCTACACATTGTCGATAATAATACATGCTCAAGTAAAAGTACCCACAATGTGAAAAATGCCCAAATAAGTGAGCTCGGATTTTAAAAGATAAAATAAATAGGATTGACAGAGTGTATCCCCCAATTCTATATTAAAACCATACCAAGAGAGTATTTAGGTTGATTATTTAGAAATGCATTTATCATGAAAAATGATTCATAAATATGTATTAAAAAGGACCTTGATGAAGCTCTATAGTTGGATCAAGGGTTTACTTAATCCAATCTAACACATTAATCAAGGGTTTATTGTGTCTATCAAGAACCCTTGATTGAGGTATTATTTAAGTGCTCAATCTAGGTCTTAATAGCTTGATCAAGTGCTTAAAATTACCTCAATCAGAGCATGAAAACACTTTTCATACTTTCCTTATAAAATGTATTTAACTAGTTGACTAACCCAACATCTAGTTTAGGATTTGTTTTGAATCTTGCATTAGGTTCCTAGCAAGGCACATGTCACTCACAAGTTGAGGAACTTCACCAAGTCACCATGGTAAATGTGTTTGCTACATTTCATTCCCAACAAGGGTTTTGTTGCATACTCATATGATTTCATGGTAAGGTTATCATTTTCATGATTCATGGTTACATTATTTATAAGGCTTCTCCATAACCATGGATCCACTAATTACCTTTTACTAGAGCCAATTCCATAACCAAATGCACTTCTTATTGTGCTTCTTGTTCCAAGACCAATTAATATACACATGTAGCCTTGACACTAACCACTAAGATTGAGTTGGGTTTTATGCCCAAGAATTTAAAACCCAAGACTTGCATTTCGTTGAAGAATGTCAAGGCTTCGTGGGGACCCAATGATAACATTCAATTGAATAATGTCAAGGCTTCATGGGGATGGATAATCTTGAATAACTAGTAATTACAACATTCCATGACCCAACATCTAGTTTAGGCTTTATTTTGGACAAATAGTGGGTAACGTTAAAATTCCCACATGCACTAGAGCCAAATTACATAACCAAATGCACTTCTTATTGCATAACCATGGATGCAAGATTTCATGAATATCAAGTTAGATTAGATATAGTGTAACAATTGTGATTATTATGTTGGAATGTTTCATTTGGTTTCCTAACAAGGCACATGCCATTAACAAGTTGAATAACCTCACCAAGTCACCATGGACTAAGTGCTTACTAAAACTCATCCCCAACAAGGGTTTACTAAATATATCCCAACCAACAAACATTCATATCCAATTTTTATCACAAAACAATGGATTTATTTACCTTGTTCCAAACCGAATATATCTACATTACAAGTAAACACTAACACCAATGATGATTGAGTTGGGTTTATGCCTAGAACAACTTACATTTCATTGAAGAATGTCAAGACTTTGTGGGGATGGAACTATGCATAGGGCCAATTTCTCTCTTCTAATTTGGATTGCAATTTTGTAACACTTTCTCACTTGTTAAAAGTATCCTTGTTGACAACATCCTTAACATTATTCCTTGATGTTATTCCTTGTTTTCTCTGCTCATCATGCTTGACAATCAAAAGTTGGACCTCACCATGACTCACTTTCACAATTTTCTAACCTTGTTCCAAAGCCAATAAATTTGCACATGCAAGCATAATAATAGCCCTACCTATTGAGTTGGGTTTTGTGGTTGGGACAACTTGCATTTTGTCAAAGAATGTCAAGGCTTCATGGGGAAATTTAAATGCATCAAAACAATCTTTCTATCTAGTACATTTTGACCTCAAATTGTGGGTAGATGGATGTTAATATTGACATCACCTTCTCTTGCATATGCTTTGATTTCATAATTAGAAACTTAATCAAAATCACAATTTAACTTCAATCAATTCCTTATTTAGGGACCAATTTTTCTTCTTTTTTTTGTTTGTATTACAAATTTGTAACACTCTTACTTGTTAAAAGGATCGTTATTGATGACATCCTTGATATTCTTTTTTAACAAGAACATAATATTTTTCATTATAAAAGGAGTTTGTGTCATAGTTGACAACACTCATACATAAGTTCAAAAAGATCTATAATTGTAAATAGTTCTACTATGACTGGTAAAAATACTATGACTAACTCTAGACTGACATTCCATGTATTTCACTCATATTTTGTTTAACAAACTAAACCAAAAAATTAGTTATTTTAAAGCATAACCAATTAAGGAGGATCATTTTCTTGGGCTTCCTTCCCCTCAATAGAGTGAGGGGAGATTGACAACACTCATACATAAGTTTAAAAAGATCTATAATTGTAAATAGTTCTACTATGACTAGTAAAAATACTATGACTAACTCTAGACTGACATTCCATGTATTTCACTCATATTTTGTTTAACAAACTAAACCAAAAAATCAGTTATTTTAAAAAGCATAACCAATTAAGGAGGATCATTTTCTTGGGTTTCCTTCCCCTCAATAGAGTGGGGGGAGCCTATTTCCTCCACCTCCATAGGATCATTCCATTATTCTCATGTGTCTTCTTCCTTGGGGTTTGATTGTTGCAAATTTACTGAACCCTGGTTATTTGAAGCGAGAGAAGGGGACTCAATACATTGTGGAAGGATCAATTTGCACAGTTGTTGGCATTCCACTTCCAAATTGTCAATTTTTTGCTACTAAAGGTGAAGAAGGTTCATAATTTCGGCCACATTTTTTGCATTAGTTCGCTCCATCTCATAAATTTTGGTTGAGAGGCTATGAAGGGAATTGTTGTTTTCTTGGTTTAATTCCTCATGTCGACGAAGAATTTTCTTGATTTCCTTCCACTCTAGATTCTCCATTTTTCCAACCAAG
>SNQJ01S0114648.1:0-21061 GCA_010110895.2 Picea sitchensis
CTATTAGTTACACTATGAGGATCAACATTATCCCTCCGATCATGCTCATGTTCACCTCCATCGTTGGATTAATTATGAAGGGTATTGTCATTATTTACCCGTTTCACACTTTCGCAATTCAGAGATTCTGCGATGAGACATATTGAGTCTCCATGTCACGAGCTATGAAAAGGAGCTTGATTGCTCTAGCTCCTTCCTCTACGTGACCACACGCGGTGAACACAGGCTACGCTAAAAGGCATTGTGAACTCATAATCTTCATCGACCCTGATCGACGGTCCATGATCTCGATGAATCAACGGTCAAGATCTTTTTGCGATCTCACATCTCCCTGTTTCAGTGATGGAGGTTCTCGTCACTCCAAGTCACGATAGGCGAAGCTCCGAGATGGAGCTCAGATCAACGGTCCACGTTCTTGGTGAATTGATGGTCTAGATCTTATCGTGAATTCACATCTCGTGATTCTTGTGATGGCGGCTCTTGTCACTTGAAGTCGCGATAGGAGAAGCTTCGAGATGGAGCTCAGATCAACGGTTCGCGTTCTTGGTGAATTGATGGTCTAGATCTTATCCTGAATTTTCATCTCGTTGTTTTAGTGATGGAGGTTCTCGTCACTCCAAGTCGTGATAGGCGAAGCTCTAAGATGGAGCTCAGATCAACGGTTCACATTCTTGGTGAATTGACGATCTAGATCTTATCGTGAATTTACATCTCGCGATTCTTGTGCTTCACGATTTCATCTGCCTTACGATTTTGCCACTTCACGATTTCGCCACTTCGTGATTTCGCCGCTTCGCGATTTCGTCCACCTTGCGATTTCGTCACTTCACGATTTTTCCACTTCGTGCTCTTTAATGAACGCGCAGGTTCTCCCTGATCCAATGATGGTCAGATCTTACGCTCAGATCTGACACCGAAGATCTGTTCTCCTCTTCTGCCCGTTCTTCTTGTCCACAAAAAGTTTTGGCGATCACTCTTCTTTCATTATCACTGCGTTGCTGATCATGCTGATCTTTGTCATCGTTGTTCTTGCCATCAATTACAAGCTTACTCCCAACTGTAAACCTTCCAACAAACTCCATCGTAGATCTTGGTGAATCTCTTTGGAATGGGACTAAGGGAAAAAAGGGTGACATCATCATGACGTACCCTGCTGACTAGTATCACCATTGTACCGAAAAGGGGTACATGCTAATGGGTGATTGAAGGAAGGTGCAAGGGATAATCCTTGTCGAATCACCAATGAGTTAGGTGTCATCGAACTAGAATTGTCAAATCCATGAAATGAAGACCCTATGTGAGTACCACATGTTCTGACAAGAGAAGGCCACGTGTCACCCTAAGAAGGTGCCACGTGTCACACTATTTTGGCATAATTAGACAAGGGATCATAGGGAATATGGATGCTACATGTTAGTAGAAGGTGGAAGAGGAAAAATGACTAAGTGTTGAGACTCCTCAAACTCATGAAAGTTAGGGTCGTAGGATTTTACCTCTGCGAGTTCGCGAAGAGGAAAAACGACTGAGTCTGGAGACTCCTCAGACTCATGAAAGTTGGGGTCATAGAATTTTACCTCCACGAGTCCGCGAAGATGAGAAAATGGCTAAGTGTCGATATTTTATGGGCATACTTGTGAAAGGAAAATTATAAAGATATGTAGTCGAGAGTTTGTGAGTTCGTAAATCTGCAGATAAAAGGGTGTTGTCATCGAAAATTCCTTGAATAAGCAAAGAATGTTGGAGATGTGAATGGAAGAAAGTAAGATAAGTTAGTTAAACCAACAAAAAATGGAAATCCCACCCATTAGAAGCCTTAATGGGTCAGGTCTGTTACAAAGTGGAATCAGATCAGCCAACGACACTTGGCCTACTTGGGCTCACGAAGGAGTTGAATAATTTCTATTAGAAAATTATAAAGGGAAGGGTATACTACCCTACCCTATTTAATGTTGAAATAAAGTAATTGCGAAGAGTATTCTTATTATTATTGTTATTTTATTCATAGGATTAATCCCCATTGAGGATTAATCATGTCGGTAATTGTATTAGGACCAAATCCCCTTTTTCGGATTGGTCAACAGACAATTATAATAGGCAGAATAAGAAGTCGGCCCCAACAGTTAATAGGAAGACCTAGAAATATAATAAAGGTGGGTTTACCCACCCAGATTGAGAAGTCGGCCATGCCAGTGAAGAGACACTTCACACATGCCATAACTTGTATAAATACAGGAGGCTAGTGTCTCATTTCATTACAACTCACTTGCTTAGTTTGAGAGACAAGTTCTGATCTGTTACTGGCAAAGGAGAGAGGGAGAAGAGTGGCGCATTTTTTGGAGAGGAATTTTTGTATTGGTTTGAGTTATCTCTTGACATTGTATTGACATTTATGATAAGGAAGTTTTTGCTGGGTTTTCTTCCCTAAAGGGTTTCCCAGGATAAATGCTGTGTCTCTTGTGAATGTGTATTTCTCAGTGATCTTGTTCTTATGTTGCTCTTATCTATTGAAATTCAAAGAACTATAATAATGGCATAAAACATTAACATGGTATCAGAGCCAACCTGAAGGAAGCATATTTCGCAAGAGAAAACAAAGAACTATAATAATGGCATAAAACATTAACATGGTATCAAAAAGCCCTAATTTTCATCTTTCACAAGAGAAAAATGTCACTATTGTAGTAATTCGCAAATTAGGGTTTTTCAAAAGTGAATCTTTTCATCCCCAAAACCACCTAGAAAGTTGCTTCCCCAAGGATCATTTTTGCACTTAGAGCGACCTTTCGCTAGATCTTCAAAAGTGAAACCCGGTAAGCCACAAAGTACCGTAAAACCAAAGTACCGTATACCGTGGCGCCCGTGAAAATCTGAAAATGTAAAATCAAGTAATCTAGTCCGTAAATCCATAGATCAAGTTTGAGGGGTAAAAGTTGATTTTTGAAATTTTGACTGCACCAGCTAATCACTCTCAGCGTATCTATCCCTTGGATCAGAATTTCAAAATTCAAAGTTTGAAAATTAGGGTTTCCCCATAAAACCCTAAGTTGCGGTTACAGTTGCAGTCTCAAAACCAACCGCAGTTGCAGTACCAATTACATTTGCAGCCATAGAACTAGTTGCAATCACCCTTAAATTTTTCTCAAGAGTTGGTAATGATTACCGCTACCAGATGGAGCCACCACCTCCAAATGCTATCAAAGGTATGTAATCACATATGTTTACATGGTTAAACCCTAAAGAGTATTGCAGAAGGGATTCCATATATCCAGAATGATCTCAAGATCCAGCACATTCAGAGGAATGATGCAACCATGTGTGATTATTCTAATATACATCTATTTGTCAGGACATTATCAGTGTGAATGTTGAAGGATCAAATTATTAGAAGAATTAAAAGTTGATCATAGAGCTTATCCTCTTAACCTAACCTTTCCTCATTAAGATAGAGTATTGTCTTAGTACAAAAAATAGGTTGAAGAAAGTACTCGGCACTTGAGGAAGCAAAGACCCGGAAGAAAAAGAAAGCACCTTGAGAGGACAAGGCTCCAGTTTGATTAATCAATATTCAAAGGTACACATGGAAAGATGATGAATTTAGTTGAGATAGCAATCGGCCAGAAAAATATTATACTTGATAACATGTGAAAATATAGAGGTAAACACTTTTATTATCCAACTAACACCTCCTCTAGGAGAAACCTCGCAGTTAGTCCCAGATTTCCATGGAAGAATGCTTGGTCACAACACCATGAGAGCGTTGACCCCATTTTGTATTATATTCCTTAATTAATTCTTTGCTTTATAAATGTCATAAGTGATAGATCTAAAGGAGCCACCGTGGATGATTTGTTCATGCTATTGCTTTATATTATCAAGAAGGATATTATTCTGTTTGTTGTTTTGTTGACCTTTGCTCTAGGTCACATGAGGAATCTATAAATCTAAGGTTACGTATGTAAACGCGGCTAAAGGAGAGACCATAAATGAAGCAATCAATATTGAAAAGAAGAAGGTGGCTCGCATAAGCTAAAAGGTCACTCAGAAGTTGCCATGACCCACGCTAATGAAGAATCCATGCGAACTCTAGAATATTAGCTCACATCAACTACATGCCACTACATACATATGCAAAGTTGTCACAAAACTCAAAGGTGACCATAAAAGAGTATGCAATGGATGTGCACAAAGTAAGAATATCAAGAACCTTTCCAAAGAGGGGAAGAAAATAATAAGGAGTATTGGAACTCATTCATTCAGACGCAGTGTATCCCAATGCCATCATCCCATTAATGGTATGTATACTATGTATCATTCATTAATGATTATTCTCGTAGTGTTCTGATATATTTGAAGTGTTCAACAAGATCAAGGAATTCAAAGCATTGATAGAAAACCCCTTGTAAGGAAGATTAAGATACTCGTGTCAGATAATGGAGGAGAATATACCTCAAAAGAGCTCCTCGTGGAATATTCCAGAAAGACAAGTTGGGATCAAGATCCCAAACAAACCGGTGTAGCTGAACGAAAGAACAAAACCATGATGGAAGCTCTGAAGATCAAGATATTCCTACATGATTATGGGGCAGAACCAACAATGGCAGCTGTTTATGTGCGAAACAAACTATCCCATAGTGCACCTAGCTCAAGACACCCTAAGAGATGTTCACCGGAAAGAAGCCGAGGGAATATTTGTGGGTCTCCTGGCGTCTTCGAATCTACATACAAAGTCACCGCCACATTGAGATTCGCAGGACGTGACCGCTGATGAAGAAGCAACACTTAAGAAATCAAGAAGATTCCATCTTAAAGAAGTATATGTGAAGAGGAACCTGTAATTCCTGTGATCAAGGAACTGCGAGGGAAGTTCCCGTGAGTCACAGAATCGTGAAGGAAGCCGCGTAACTTCCATGAGGAGACTCTTCAAGACCATGATATAACAAAAGTTCAAGAACCTTCTCAAATGAATCCTCCCATAAAAGAAAGCCTTCTTGGGCAAGAGATCTTATTCAAGATGGAGAGAAGTATGGTGTTCCGTAAGGAACCACGAGACAGTGAAAAGACCAAAGACGCTTCCAATTACATGACTTTGATGTAATCTACTAGATGAAGAGCCTACATGCTTTGAAGCAGCCATTCAAAAGAAGGTCGCGATGCCATGACAGAGGAATACCAATCCATAATGAAGAACGGGCATGGGAAATAGTTCCGTGATCAAGAATAAAGATGGGGCATCCTACAAATGGCTCTTCAAAATAAAAACATTCTAATGGAAGTATTGAGAAGTATAAAGCAAGATTTGTCATCACTCGTGGCTTTTCCCAAAAAGGAAGGCATTGACTATGAAGAGAAATTCATTCCCCGCGGGCTAAATACACTTCATCGAATCCTCGCCATAGCCTTTGTTGCCAAGATGAAATGGAAGTCGCACTAGATGGACGCGGAAGACAACTTTCCCGAATGGTGTCATCGAAGAATAAGTGTATATAGAGAAACCCTAAGGATTTGAGGTGGAAGACAAGAAATCTCATGTCTGCCAATTGAATAAGGCTCTATATGGATTGAAGAAATATCTTAGAGCTTGGTATGGCCATATAGACACTTTGATCGGTGCCTAGGCTTTACCAAGAGCAGCGCACTCAAATCTCCACTTCAAAATTATGGATAATGAACCAGTAATATTACTAATGTATGTGGATGACTTACCTTTAACTAGAGATGAAAATCTCATCACCGAATGTAAACAGAGTCTTGTCAGCAAAATTTGAAATGAAAGACCTTGGCCTAATGCAGATTACTTATTTTGTCTCTTGAGGTATGGTTGAGTCCGGAAAGAATCTTCCTAACCAAGGGAAGTACACGGTCAAATATTAAAGAGATTCAACATCTAGAATGCAAGCCCAATGAATACACCCATGGAAGTGAATCTGAAGCTAATCGGCTCCATATCATCGAATTTGATAGATGCCATTAATCGCATGCATGCATTATTGATCGTTGATGCACCGGACGAACACCCTCGCACTGCATATTCGGATTTTTCAGTGAACACCTTAAGTCAGTTTCTGGTAGAGCCCAGGACGCAGTTCACCTAATGGCTGCAAACATGTGATGAGGTAAATCTTAAAGGTACAATGGATTATAGTCTCCGCCTATGATGGAGATCATGATCACATTGAGGGATATAATCGATGCAGATTGGGTAGAAGTTGCGCATGTAAAAACAACTTTCATGTTGTTTCATTTTGGGATCAGCCACGATCTCATGGTAGAGTAGGAAGTAATCCAATATTTCTCTCAGCACATTGGAAGTAGAATACATTGTTGCTTGTTTTGCTAGTTGTGAAGCCATGTGGATTTGTAAGTTGTTGACTGGTTTATTTGACTTGGAGATGAGAGAAAACACGATTCTATGCGAAAACCGGAGCTGCATAAAGATGAAAGAGAATATGGTATTCCACTAATGTGCCTAAGACATAGAAAATCCGCAATCATTTGATCCGGGCGACATGCTACGCAGAGGAGCCTTTGAACCCAAAGGTTTTAGCATGGATGAACAGTTGTCGACGTTGTTGACCAAACTCTATCCTTCATGTAAAGTTTGAACACTTTATTAAGCTTGGTATAGTCCGAAAAGGACCCTCCCTGGAAAGGGGGAGTATATATTTATTCCTTGCTTCCGACCGTGATGTAAAGAAAGATGAGTCCTTGCTTCTGGACCTAGTTGTTAGATGTAAATCAAGATGATTCCTCACTCTAACCCCGCTAATAGATCTAAAGCAAAGATGTTGATGCGTTCCTAGTTTCTGACCTAGTTGTTAGATCGAAAGCAAGATTATTCTCGCCTTCTAATTCCTCGCTGTTAGATCGAAGTGAGATGTTGATGTGTTCCTGTTCTCCGACTTAGTTGTTAGACGAAAGCAAGATGATTCCTCGGCCTCGACCTCATTGTTAGATCGTGAAACAAGATGTTTATTTGTTCCCTTGCTTGTGACCGCTGTTAGATCGAAAGCAAGATGATTCCTCGCTTCTCTTACCCCTCGCTAGACATAAATAGAGATGTTAATGTGGCCTTTGCTTCTGACCTAGCTGTTAGATGTAGCAAGATGATTCCTTGCTTTTGGAACTTGTTTTAGATGTAAAGCAAGATGTGATCAACATCGAAGCATTAGTCATCACCGTGATTGAGCCGTGTTGTAGCATCAAGATGTTCCAGCCTAGTGATGTGATGAGGTATCATTTTTACGGATACATTGATGCAAATGATGATGGCATTCTTCGAGAATGATGATGATGTCGATGAAGAAAAACTTTCGATGACTCGTAATATGCTAGCTAATGTTTCAAGATGATATTGATGATAATCGGCCTCCTCCGATGCCACTGATGATGCAGACCTCTCTCTCTGCTTGATGATGTTGAAGAAGACCCTTCTTGTTAAGGGGAGTGTTGAAATAATGTAAATCAATGTAAGAGTACCTATTATTATTGTTATTTTATTCATGGATTAATCCCCATTGAGGATTAACTGAGTCGGTAATTGTATAAGGACCAACAATTTTCTTGTGGATGGTTCAACAGACAATTATAATACAGGCAGAATAAGAAGTCGGCCCCAACAGTTGGCCAGGAAGACCTAGAAATAGGCAAAGGTGGGTTTACCCACGCAGATTGAGAAGTCGGCCCCTGAAGAGACACTTCACATGTGCTAGAACTTGTATAAATACTGTGGAGGCTAGTGCCTCATTTCATTACAACTCACTTGCTCAGTTTGAGAGACAAGTTCTGATCTGTTACCAGCAAAGGAGAGAGGGAGAAGAGCAGCGCATCTCTTGGGGAGGAATTTTGTATTGGTTTGGATGCTATCTTTTGACATTGCATTGGCAATTTATGATAAGGAAGTTTTTGCTGGGTTTCTTCCCTAGAGGGCTCTAGGATAAATGTTGTGTCTCTTGTGAATGTGTATTTCTCAGTGATCTTGTTCTTATGTTGCTCTTATCTATTGAAATGCAAATAACTATAATAATGACATAAAACATTAACACAAGAAAGTAAGATAAGTTAGTTAAACCAAGAAAAATTGGACACACCACCCCTTAGAAGCCTTAATAGGTCGGGTTTGTTACAAAGTGGAATTAGAGCAACCAACGACACTTGGCCTGCTTGGGCTGACGAAGGAGTTGAATAATTTATATTAGAAAATTATAAAGGGAAGGGTATACTACCCTACCCTATTTAAAATGACCTACTAATACTAGTCGGGTTACCAAGTACTTAGGCCTTTGAGTGCGTTACCCTTTGTTGAACAAAAGGTAATTTCTTTAGGATACAACAGGAGGTTGAGGGGTGATAGTAACACCACCCATAATAATGTAACTATGGCCTTAGTGGCCACTATGTGTTCATCTTAGTTAACTTACGTGTGACTTGTGTGAGAACTTCTCGTCAGAACTACCAACCCTTTAACTCAAGTCATGACCACTTTCACATTGTATAAATATGTGGACCGTTGATCTGACCGTAATCAACAATCATTATTTAAAGACTTTCCTACCCAAATTTTGACCACGAAAACCCGAACCAATGATGGATATTAATAGACATCTGATCATATGGTTCTTGAGTCCCCATTTTACCCAGTATGTGGAAGGCCAACGTAATTCATTGTGCAATGATTAACCTCAGAATATCGAGAATAATAACCAGATAAATAATTAATCATGGGGATTTATCAAAAACCTTCTTATGGGAGAGAGGAAAATGATTATATGTTGTTTTTGTGAAACTAAATATGGACTGTATACTACAGTAAAACACTAGATTTCTACATCATAATATCAGTATACAAACGTACCATGTGTTTTTTTTTTAGATAATGGACAAGTCGACTAACAAAGAATTGTTGATTCTTAGCACTTAACTAGTCCGGGATTTTCCAGACAAGCTCTAAGAACAGTGATGGTGACCCACCATGAATGGGGGGAGAGTTACCATAAAAAAGAGGAAGAATCCAATGAAACAAGAACGATAGAAATCCCTCAAAACTTGGCTGAGACTGTTAGAAGTCTCAAGGCATAGCTGCAAAGCTTTAAGGATGACAATGATTGGCTAATGAAGAATTAAGAAAAAAAGACCGAGATAAATGCAATCTTTCTGCAAAGTCTGTTAGAACTACAACGACAATTGCAACATGGGCCAGTTGCCAACAACATGGGAAAATACCAGCCTGAAAAAACCCAGAGTTTACTTGAAATGTAGAGGCATGGACCTAAAAGAAACAATGCAATAAGAAACCCTCTTAACAAGTCTCGTCATGGAAACAAGACACATACCAAAACCAAAAATTCATCTGAGGATATCTCTAGTGAAGGAGTAGAAAGATCCATAGAATTTTCTAGCAGTAAGAGAAATTCCCATTCCCATAAGAAGGGGAAGAAAAGGAAGTACTTCAAGAGAAGGGACCCTAAGTAATTTAAGAAATCCAAGGCACCTACTTTTGATTGGGAAATAAAAAAAGAGGAAGAGGCAAAAGCTTGGATATTGGGCCTGAAGAAGTATTTCAGAGTTCATAACTACTCTGAGAACTTGAAAGGTCAAATAAATATATTAAATTTTAATGGAAAGGACTCTATCTAGTGGGAATACCTTAGGAATGTAAAAGGAATACGGGAGAAGGGGTTGTCCTAGAATAAGTTTGAGAAATACTTCAAGAAGAAGTACCTTTCTTAGAAGTACTATGATGAAAGGATGAAGGAATTCTATGAGCTCAAATTAGGACAATTCTCTATAGATGAATGCATCAACAAATTTATGGAACTGATGAGGTATGTACCCTACATAAAGGATGAAAAGGTAAATATGCAATGATTTATTAGTGGGGTTCCTCAATCCTTCCGAAACATGATTGAATTTGATGAACCTAAAACCCTAGATGACGCCATTCAAAAGGATAGATATCGTTATGAGCAACTCAACCACAAAGAAAAACCCTGTAAGGAATGGAAGAAGAAAAATAAAATGGGATTCAAGAAGATGGGAGTTAAACCTTCTAGGTTCAACAATTTTGGTAATAATCCTAGGATGGGATTCCTTACCAAAAGTGCGAATCAACAAAACTTCCCATATCAAGATGTAGATAAGACTATTGGATCATCCCCGAGTAGGACTGAAAGCACAAAGAAGGAACTGTTGAAATGTTGGGGATGTGGAGAAGAACACATACTAAGAGAATTTCCTCATAGGAAGACAAACAAAAATGGAGTTTACAATGTCCAATAGGCTACCACAATCGATGATGTGGTAAAAAACATACCACAAATCCATGTAGCTTTGGACAATAGACAAGAATATTGCCAAGCCTCGGTGGTCGAAATGGAAGGTATGGTCACCAACCATCTTATTTCTATTCTGATTGAACCTGGTTCTAATATGAGCTATATTTCTCCTCAAATTGTTGAGAAGCGTAAATTACAACAAACAAAACACACAAAGCCATGGTTGGTACAACTGGCCAAGGGAGCAAAAAGAAGGGTAGTAACGGTCATAACAACATTCCCAATCATTGTGAATGAGTTTTCCACCCAATCCACCTTAAACATCCTTCCTATAGGATCATACGACCTATTGATCGACATGGATTGGTTGGCTGCCCATAAAGATAAACTGGACTGTTATAACATTACCTTATAATGTGAAGATGACAAAGGGGAGAGAATAAATTTATAGGGAATTCAAAAACCTATCTTAGTAAGAAAGATATCATCCCTCCAAATGAAGAAGTATTGTAGGAAGGGGTTCCCTTTGTATGGAATACATGTATTAGATTCCTTTAAGAACCAAAAACCAAGCCTAGAAGAGCACCCTATACTGAAATATTTTAGAGATGTGTTTGCAGAAGAGGTACCAGGGTTACCTCCCAAGAGAGATATTGATTTCTCAATAGAACTTGTAGCTGGATCATTGCTAATGTCTATATCACCCTATAGGATGAGTACCCCATATTTAGTTTAGCTCAAATTGCAACTGAGGGAAATGTTAGACAAGGGGTACATTCGATCTATTGTGTCTCCCTAGGGAGCACCGACCTTATTTGTAAAGAAGAAGGATGGGACACTCATATTGTGCATAGACTATAGGAAACCCAATAGAATGACAATTAAGAATAAGTATCCCCTGCCCAATATTGATGGATTATTTGACCAATTAAGAGGTGGCACCATATTTTCCAAGATTGATCTGAGATCCAGATATCATCAAGTTCGATCAAGGACGAGGAAATCTATAAAACCATCTTTAGGACAAGGTATGAACACTATGAATTTGTGGTGGTGCCATTTGGTCTCACCAACACATCGACCACTTTCTTGTGTTTGATGAACAATGTACTCAACAAGTTCTTGGATAGATTTGTATTAGTTTTTATTGATGATACCCTAGTTTACTCAAGGAGTAAGCAAGAGCATGAAAAACACTTAAAGTTAGTACTCCAAGTAATAAGAGAGCACAAGCTCTATTCTAAGCTTAGCAAGTGTGGCTTCTTTCAAAGGAAAATCCATTATTTAGACCATGTTATCTCTAAGGAAGGAATAAAAATTGACCCTAATAAGATCAAAGCCATTATAGATTGGCCCACACCCAGGGATGTGACTAACATTATATCCTTCATGGGGTTAGAAGGATACTATAGGATATTCATAAAATGATTTTTTAAGATTTGTCACCCAATCACTTCACTACGGAGAAAGGGGGTGAAATTTATTTGGACAACAGAATGTGAGGGAATTTTCTAGCAACTAAAACACCTCTTAACACATGCCCCCGTACAATGAATACCTGGTGTCCTCATGCAAGAGGGACATGTAATATGTTATGAATCCAAAAAATTGAGTAAACATGAAATAAATTATGTAACCCATGACCTAGAACTAGCTTCCATAGTGCACACTTTGAACATGTGGAGGAACTACCTCCTAGGTAGAAGGTTTGTCCTCATGACTGACCATAGTGGGATGAGGTATTTATTTGACCAACCCAAGCTAAATGTTAGGCAATCTAGGTGGATGGCTCTTATTAATGAATTTGAATTTGAAATCAAACACATCAAAGGAAACAAAAAATGAGTGGTTGATTTCCTCAGTAGAAGTATGCATATAATTCATTTAACATCCATGAGTAATTGTGAAACAAACCTCAAGGAAATATTTAAAAGTCATAGTAGGTAGATGAGTTCTTCAAAACCACAAAGATACACCTGGAGAAAGATCTCAATGAATTGAAGTATGCATGTTACCAATTGACAAGTGATGACCTACTAACATACAAAGGGAGGTTGTATATCCCAACTTGTGACACCTTGAAAAAGTTCATATTGGATGAACTGCACAAAATACCATATGATGGTTACCCTGGTTATCATAAGATGATTACAACCCTTAGGAAACTGTTTTATTGGCAAAGAATGAAAAATGACACATCTGATTATCTGGCTAAATGTCTAGAATGCCAACAGGTCAAGGTAGAACACCAACACCCAACATGACTGTTGCATCCCCTACCTATTCCATAATGGAAATGGGAAACCATTTCCATGGATTTCATCATCGGACTACCCAAAACGACCAAACAAAATGGTGCCATCATGGTAGTTGTGGATAAATTGAGCAAGGCTTCCCACTTCATTCCAGTAAAATCCACTTGCAAGGCAATAGACATTGCTAGTATCTTCATGAAAGAAATATTCATACTGCATGGGATGCCCAAGGAAATTATATTTGATAGGGATGCCAAATTCACCTCGAAATTTTAGAAGTCCTTATTCATTGGTTGTGGAACACAACTGCTGTTTAGTACAACCTACCACCCTTAAAATGATGGACAAACAAAGAGCGTGAACCAAATATTAGAATACATCTTAAGGATGAATGTAGTGCATCAACCCATGAAATGGGAAGAGTATCTAACCCTGGTAGAATTATCCTACTATAATGGATACCAAGAATCCTTGAAAATAGACCCTTTTTATGACCTCTATGGTAGAAAATGCAATATTCCAATCGACTGGGATAATCTGGTAGACAGGGTTACCCTTGGGCCTAAAATGTTAATGGAACTAGAAAAAAAAATGACCCAGATAAAGAGAAATATGAAGGTGGCCCAAGACCGACATAAAATTTATGCAGATAACAAAAGAAGTCATAAAGATTTTAAAATAGGAGATCATGTGTATCTCCAAATCAAACCAAGGAGAATCTCCTTAAGAATGGGAGCGTGTGCTAAGCTAGCACCTGGATTTTGTGGCCCTTTTGAAATTTTGGATAGAGTCGGACCTGTATCGTATAAATTAGCCTTTCCCCCCATAGTGAAGGCACATAATGTATTCCATGTTTCCTTATTAAAGAGATATATACATGATTCTACTCACATAATTGACTGGTATGTGATACATGTGGAACTAGAGGGAGAGTTCCAACTACAACCATAATGTATCCTAAATAGGAGAGAGATCTCTCTCAGGAACATAGCAATTTCCCAGGTCAAGGTGCAATGAAATTTTTTTGGTCATGATGAAGCGATTTGGGAAATGGAGGATGCCATGAAACAAACATACCCTTTTTTTTTCACTACTGAATATGATTTTTTTTTGTTAAATAGAACACCAAGGGTGGTGTTCCTTTAAGGGGGAAGATTGTAACACCCTTGTTTCCCCCAATATGTAATTATAAGTGTTATTATAGAAAAACAATAAGCCAACCCATGGGTGATCAAGGATAAACAATGGACCTTGATAGATTTTGTAATTTTTCTATCTATATAGATATGTTTGGTTTTTAATAAAATATAAAATGTTGAGCTACTACTGAAGGGATGGCCTTCATAGGTTACGATGTCATGAGAGGAGTGGCGAGAGGGAGGCCGTCACTGTTTTGAATGAATCTTCCAGGCAGTACCCTGCATAATTAAAATGATATGCATTCAAAATTTCCTCCACCCTAGAAACTGACTATTAGTCAAGATAGTAGTTGGAATAGTTCCTGAAGGAGTTAAGAACAAATGGGAAAGTACCATCAGGAAGTTTTTGGCATGATCCATGAGTTCCTAAGGGAAGAATACGGGAAGAAAAGGGGTAGGGAAAGGGCAACAATACTCACCATAGAAAAATATTTCAGAACTCCTCTCGTGACATCGTATCCTGGCTTGAGGGTGGCTAGTTGTAGTAGAGTTTAATGCAACATTTCCTACGGTTGGGTGGAGAGTGGTTCTCTCTACAAAAATACTCAACATATCTCAATTTTTTGTAGATAAGTGTTTCATCCACCTATGTGTATTGACATGATTATGTGTATGGTTAAATGAACAATATAATATTTAGATGTAACCATTTGGTCTGCAAATCAAATTTTGTATTCTGGAGACACCAGAAATTGCGCATAATGTTTAATTTCGTGAAGAGGTTTACCTTGTTTCTTGCAAATACTTCATGTATTGTGAGAATTATTTATGAATGTATGCCTGTGAATAAATTTGTGTGTTTTGTACATAAGAAAGGATACAAATCTTTATGATTGTTATGCATGATTATAATTCAAGGTCTTTGTACTAACCTGAGGGGAGAGACGTCCCTACTCGTTATGTGTATCAAAATAATCCTATGTAATATGCATGTACTCTCATGCACACACACACACACAAACACACATAATGCCCGACCCCAACCAATCTTTCAAAGAATACAATACTGTGAAGAAGTCTAGAGGAAACTATGGAGTACCTTGGTCAAGAATGAGCATCCTTGAGGCTTAGTAGGACTTTAGAAGGACTCAAATAAATACATTCGCGATATTGTTAAGTTCATGCATGGACTATTAAGTCAATGTATAATCCCTAATTCGCTTAAGAAGAATTGTGGTCGTGGATTTGGCTCAATGAATAAATTCAGGCCCTTTATTGGATGCGGTAAAGATGGGACCTTAGTCATTGATTGGGATGAAAGGGAAAGATCCTGAACCTCCATCGATGTTGAGCACAAATCCATACTCCAAAATCAACAAGGGTCATTGATTTATTGGGGAGTGATCGTGGACGATCTGAGACTGTTGGGTCTCTAAAGGATAACATCGTCGAAACCTCCTGGAAAAAATGACCTTGGAAGCCGAGGGATGATCTAGACCATCCATCAGAGTGAGGTTGCAATGAAACTCCACCATAGATCTTGGTGAATATCATTGGAATGGGACAAAGGAAAAAAAGGGCGATGTTGTCACGACGTACCCTACTGACTAGTATCACCACCATACTCAAAGATGCTACATGATAATGTGTGATCATAGGAAGGGTCAAGGGATAATCCTTGTCAAATTTCCACCAATTCAGGTGTCATCAAACTAGAATCATCGGATTCATGAAATGAAGACCCTATGTGAGTACCACATGTCTTGGCGAGAGAACACCATGTGTCACACTAATTAGAAGGTGCCACGTGTCACACAATTTTGGAAGAATTATACAAGGGCCCACATGGAATATGGATTCCATGTGTCAAGTCGTACGTGTGCCATGTGCCACCTAATGTGCCATGCCATGTGTCAGTAGAATATGGAAGAGGAAAAATGACTAAGTGTTGAGACTCCTCAGACTCATGAAAGTTAGGGTTGTAGGATTTTACTTCTGAGAGTCTGCAAAGAGGAAAAATGAATAAGTTTTGAGACTCCTCGGACTCATGAAAGTTAGGGTCATAGGATTTTACCTCCGTGATTATACAAAGAGGAAAAATGACTAAGTGTTGAGACTCCTCAGACTCATGAAAGTTAGGGTCATAGGATTTTACCTACGTGAGTCTACGAAGAGGAAAAATGACTAAGTGTTGAGACTCCTTAGACTCATGAAAGTTGGGGTCGTAGAATTTTACCTTCATGAGTATGAAAATATGATAAAACGTCTAAGTGTCGAGATTTTACAGGAGGAATTGTGAAAGGAAAATCATAAAGATATGTAGCCGAGAGTCTACGAGTTTCTGAATCCGCGAATAAAAAGGTGTTGTCATCGAAAATTCCTTGAATAAGAAATGAACATTGGAGATGTGAATGGAAGAAAGTAAGATAAGTTATATAAACTAAGAAAAGTTGTACACCCCACTCCTTAGAATCCTTAAGGCTCTGTTCTGTTACAATAAACCCTATAGAACTTATTTAATTAGTCATGATAAAATATTAATAATAATGGTATATATATATAATAATAATAAAGGAGATAAATTATGATAAACCCCAAAAGGTTGTTTAAATAGGTTGTGCAAAAATATTAAATAATATAATATGTAACATATCCTAAAGTATGCACTATCATGATGAGTATTGTTCAGAATTATTCGGAAGAACCACATTATTCATTATTGTATGTCGACGTTTAAGATTCACAAAGATCCTCCTTAACGAAGCTATCCTAGTTGTCAAAAGGTAACGAACCCCGAAACAATGAAATTAGCTGAGGTATGTCTTCGTTCCACATTCTTCAACTATCAAGGAGATTTTTATGAAGAGACTGGTGGCGTAGTGATGGGCTCTCCACTTTCTCCCATAGTTGCGAACCTTTACATGGAAAAATTTGAGAAGAAAGCCATGTATTCTTATCCCTTGAAACCACTATGATGGAAACGATATGTTGATGATATTAATGTACTTTTTCCCCATGGGAAAGAAGAGCTAGATAAATTCTTCCATCATCTTAACAATCTATCTGAAGACATTAAATTCATAGTGGAACTTGAAGATAATGACAACATCCCATTCCTAGACATACTAATCAACATGAAACAAGACGAGAAACTTGGACATTCAGTCTACAAAAAAAAATACCCACACCAAAAACTACCTTCACGCCAGGTCCCATCATCACCCCAACCAAAAATTAGGAGTTCTTAACACCTTATCCACAAGAGCCATAAGAATTTCAGATAAAGAACACCTAGAACAAGAGAAAAATAATCTTGACAAACTCTTCAAGAGCATAGGTTACAAAGAGAAAGAGATTAAGAACACAATGAGGAAATCTCTAGAAAGAGAAAATAATAGACCTCAACAACGAAAAAACCAAACCCAGAGCCCCACTGCTTACCTACCTTACATCCAAGGAGTTACTGATAAAATTGCTAAAATCCTAAACTAGAAAAATATTAAAATCTCATTCAGACCACTTGATACCATCAAACATAAAATGAGATCAGTAAAAGACAAAATTGACCAACCTAATTGCAAATAATTTTACAAAATAGAGTGTTCATGTGGAAAATGCTACATTGGAGAAACATGCTTCTCTTTTCACACCAGGATTGAAGAGCATGGTGTTGACATTAAGAATGAACGAATTCGTACCTTAGCACTAGCCAAACACTCTATCACAACAAAGCATCATATACGCTTAGAAGACACCAAAATCTTAGCAAAAGAAGACCACCTCCTTAAACACCGAATTAGGGAAGCTATTGAAATAATTAAGAATCCCAATAACCTAAATAGAGACAACGACCTAGAGGTGAGTGATAGTTGGATCCCGCTCATTCGAGAAAGAAGACAATAAAAGTTCGATCCCTATGACTTAAGAACCACACCGCTCTCTAAGGTTCTAGGTCTTAACCTATTCTCTCCCCCAAACTTTTAAAATTAGAATTAATCTTATTTAATAACTAAAAATAACTAAACTTACTTAATTAATACCAATAAATTAAGTTCTTACCTTAATCTCCTATAAATTGCGTAAACACTATTAATTTAATTCTAATCTAATCCTAAACTAACATTATTAATATTAATATCACTACCTATTGAATTAAACCTAATTGCAACCTAAACTAGCATATAACCTTAAGAATAACATTCATATTAATGAATTAACAAATTCCTCATAACTCACCAGTTAAATATTAATTAACAATTATTTTATTATAGATAGAATTTAATTTTAATTTTTTTTTAGCAAACCCTAGGTTTTCGCCTAGTCAACTTTAGGCTTCCTCCACTCCACTTTTTTATATTTTTTTGTAAACCCTAGGTTCTCACTTAGCCGACTTTAGGTTCCTCCCCTCCACTTTAGTATTTATTAGAACTCCTCTCTTGGTTTTTTCCTTTGGCTTTTTTGTCCTGAAGATGGATCCTGTTGTGGATCCGAAACGTCGACATACAATAATGAATACTGTGGTTCTTCCGAATAATTCTGAACAAAACTGCCACCACATAAATCTTAACTTTCATGGTGAGTATTATTAAACTGGGGTTTTAATGTAAGATTATAGTGTGCAAATTAGAAACCTAGGTCTAAATCTATAGTTAAAGAAAGCTAATAATATTAAAAAATAATATATAGAATACTATGATATAAGGGGGACCTAAGGTATTGTTTAACCTAAGATTAATTTAACCATTGGATAGTTAAATCCACCTCAACATGCATGCACAAAGGTTAAATCCAAAATATAACCACATTCCTCCTCCCACTTTGTCACCAACAAATTAAATCACCATGAACATGTGTACCGATGAGGGGTTCTCTTTAATAAAGTTTGTTCCATGTAAATAAAATATGTTCTCTCTATCAAAATACCTCCATGCTAACAACAAAACATAAATTCCAACCTAAAGTAAATCACCTCCGAGCGATGATTACATCAAAATTACCATCTAAACTTAGAAGAAGGTTAGATCACCATCAAATCATAATGTGATACCCTCTCTCTAACTTAAAATTAAGAAATAACATATCAATGAGGCTACTAACAACATGAAACACCTTCCCCAATAGGTGATAACTAGAAAATGTGACATTATAAAGTTAAATCACAT
Organism: Picea sitchensis; assembly: GCA_010110895.2. Lineage (NCBI taxonomy): Eukaryota > Viridiplantae > Streptophyta > Pinopsida > Pinales > Pinaceae > Picea > Picea sitchensis. Next base: position 18,828 of record SNQJ01S0114648.1, read on the forward strand.
AGGAATATCCCATAAAGGCAACGCAAATCGTCCCACCATAGAAACATCATAAGATAAAGGGACATAACAAAAAATGCCGACCCATAAAACCATCAAGTGTGTTCCCTATCACACATCTATCATATAAGAACCATATATACACCCCTTCTAGTGCCATCAAATAATGTCACTTAATTATGCAAAAGTCACTAGGAAAATTCAACAATCATGAAACATATATCTCCTAACCATCATCATATAACCCCTTAGGTGGATAGAATCATCATCCACATCCAAGATAAACATATATGTCAAACCACCATAATGAGATAGTATGCTCCACATCCATAAAAAGTGTGACCAAGGGGTGATCAACAAGGAAAGAACATGTGAAAATACCACCAAACAACATGCACAATTATCGTCCAACCAAGGAGAAGTGAGACTCCCCCAATCAAAGATATCTATCAAGTGATCAAATGCAATGAAGAGAAGGGTATCCATGAAGATGTATTCCCCAATTCGGTCCAATGCTCCAAGAGTACCAATAACAAAGTTCCATCAATGTGATGAAAATCACAAGATGTAGCTTCATACAATATAAGTTGTAACACTTTTAATCTTAGTTAAATGGATATTTCTAATAAAACGTACAACAAGTTCTTTGAAAATCACTCTAGGTTTTTCCCTAGGGTGAATACAATTCATGTATTAAAGGTTCCATTGATAGTTCATGGAATTATTTGTTCACTAAATCTCATATGTGAGAATATCAAGTCCATAAATATCTACAACTTAAGCACCTGGAAAAATCCTACATACCTGTGATTTGCAAGTTTGAAACCCATGAAGTAAACAAATGCATATAGATTCTTAATCAAAACATAAAGTAATCAATGGTTCATACACATAGTACATAGAGATTTACGCTGGAAACCCTTAACCGAGAGGAAAGAAAAACTTCCTTGGTGTTAGACCTCTCAACTCTTCATTGTATTAATTTCACCATTCACAATACAATATATACACAATATTTTAGGTATTCCGCAGCAACCAAGACCCTAATCCCTCAATCCAAGATTAATTTATGAAACCACTAAAAATATAATTTTTTTTTTCTAAAATATATGAATGGAGCCAAACGGTCTGTGTTACCAAGGGGGCCAATCCTGCCCCCTCCTTAGGAAGTGCTCGATGCACACGACATAAAGAGCGAAGGGAGGAGAGATCGTCATATGTAGTCGTCAAATCTAAAGCACCCCCAAACACACATGTAAATAATATAACACCTACCCAACATGATTATGGGTGGCTATAAACTCAACATTACCTTTTGGTCCTCTTAAGTAAAGCCACCAAAACATAGGCCCTACACATCCACAATTTTTCCCATACAATCTTGTGTATAGGTTGACATAGAGAAGAAAGGGCAGGCTCTAGGTTTCTTAGATTGTGGTTGTTTTACTGTAGGGTATGAAGGACACAAGGGAAAGAGTGGGTGTATAAAAAACTTTAAATACCCAAATTATGAGCATGAAGGAAGGAAGACAATTTAAATAAAAATAATCCTTCCACCTAAACCATTACTGATTAATATACTTTTCATGTTAAAGTAAAACAACACAATGTGTTGTTAGAAAAACAGGACTGTGGAGCAATAAAATAAAACAAATGCGGAAACAAAACACATAAGATACACAATACAAGAGAGACATATATTTACATGGTTCACCCAGTGTGGGCTACGTCCACCAGAGAAATTGCCAGGTCCTTCCTTTATTATTATCCAACATATGAAGGGATACAACCTACAACAAACCTGCTGTAACTTCCTCTTCTTTCTCTCATAGTCTCCTATCTCAGAATACAAATATTCACAATCAACCATAGCCACAATACATTTCCCTCATAAAAGAGGGCTACCTTCTAGGGAAAAAAACCCTAACATAATCTCTACTGTTAGATCTGCGAACTTATAATGAGCGGTCCCGATTTACAATGAAATTACAACATACATTTACAAGGCAATTTTTCCTTCGGGGGCTTCGCCCTCGCACCCCCGCTGGGGGCTTGCTTGCCCCTAGACCCCTCGGACCCCACAGAGGGGGTACCCCCCCTCTGCAATCCCCCGCGTGGAAAAGTGTACATACTTCTGGGGTGTAAATACTTCATGGGGTATAAAAACGGCTGAAAGCAAGGACCTCTGAATCAGGAAGATAATCAAGCTCCACAACCAACAATCTCCCACTTGGAGA
>SNQJ01S0114649.1:0-18469 GCA_010110895.2 Picea sitchensis
AACTAAAGTCTTAAGTCTAGTTCTAAGTTTGAACTAAAGTATGTCAGTCTCAAGTCTAGTTCTAAGTTCGAACTAAAGTGTAATGCTGAGTTGTAACCAATCTCAAGTCTAGTTCTAAGTTCGAACTAAAGTATGAAGTTGAGTTATGACTAATGCATGCAATCAGGATACTATTTTGAACTTCTCCTCTTTCCCTCTTCAGCCTATATAAGAAGAGGTTGAATCCTCTCTTCAACACAGTTTTGCAATACAGTTTTGCAACACAATTTTGAAACAAAGTTTTCATACGCAGGTTGAGGGTGAAGTAATAGAGGAGAACATCAGTGATAAAGAGGCATCATATCAAAGGTGTATTTTAGCAAGTTCTTGTAAGTCTTTTTCAGGTCAGAGTCATCTTGGCAAGCTCTTTGAGAGAATTACATTCATGGTGGATATTTGTAAGAGATCTTACATTATTAATGCAATAAAGGAATATTGTTTGTTGGGGTTTTTTGCCCTGTACAGGGTTTCCCCAGGGTATATGTGTTGTTGATATGGATGTTTACTTATCTACATAATTATTGCTATTCGATTATGATTTGAAATTGTTGAAGTGTATTAAGCTGGAATCAAAGTATTGAAGAATATAAAAGAATTAATCCGCATAAGAAATCAAGCTCATAATTTAACACATATTTCTATATTTTTCTTACTTGAATGCATGTTAATATGTTGCAAATCATATGATCTGTCTTGGTTGTGAGTAAGCAATTGAAGACTTTATTGTTTTCTTGTTCATAATCATTTTTGTTTTCAAGTACTTTCCTAATGCTTCTTAAATGATATTTATGATCAAGAGTTTCATATGTAAGTAGACAAATTAAAAACTTACATACTTCTTTATCTTTCATATTATTTTTACCATCTGATTATTGGATTGACTACCATTTACTAAGTCTGTGAGATGTGATTTGTTCTTAGCTATTTGAGATTGATACTTTACATTGTCTTTGATCCAACCTTCAAACCATTTCAAAAACCTCATTATAAATCTTATTCACAAAACAATTGCAATAACTTGATGATTCCCTAGCTTTCCCTCTCACAATCAAGTGCAACTTTAGGGACTAACACTTACCATTTTGACTCTTCTTCTATGGACGATATAGGTATGTTTTCTTTCGATATATGGATTTTAGGGATTCTCAATCCCCCCCTTTAAAAACTTGGCACTCTCATTTCTACTTAGATTCGCTACATATTTTCTTCTTGACTCTAATGGAGTACACTACCACTCTCTATTCTAGAAATCAAAATATACATATAATTTAAGGGAACGTAAGTTTTTGGTAGTTGAGGCATTGAATCACCACTAATATCCACACTTGATGGACTGTTAATCGTCCTTGGTGTCTCCTTTGAGCTTTGTGGACCATTCATATTTTATTTCGTCATTTTGGTTTACATTGATGCTTCCTGCATTCTACTACTACTAACCCCTTTTGAGATTCAAATGTTACTAGATCCATGCATCCATCAAAATTCACCACTTTTGTGTTTGGACTATTGAGATCCTGAACTAGGTAAAAAATATTATTTTCTTTCTCATTGTGATGTCATTCCTTTCTTTGAATCTACTTTGTAAATTGGGTTGTCCTTCTATTGCAAGAATTTTAGAAAGTGTGGTTGTACATAGTTCCTTAGAATATTCCTATAAATATGTTACCATACAAACTCATATGGGGATTTTGTCATAAATAATAGTCTATAGATGTATTGTATCACGGAATATAATTTCAATAACATCCACCATTGCTTCCTTGAAGCCTAACATGACTAGAATCCATGCATGTACAATCCTATAATAATTATACTTGTAGGACTCTTTTTTTTTCTTTCAGTCTTCATGGGCTATCCATTATACTTTGTAATATATTATCATTACAAAGTCTGATGGGTAGTCCCAACAACTTCACCCAAACCAAATGGTTAGTTATTACCTCTGACCTAGGATCAAAACAAACCAACCACTTCTACAAACATAAAGTTGTGAATCCTTAGAACCATCTCTCCATCAAAAACCTTTTCTACATCCTCATCACTCCTAAAGTAAAACCCTTTCCACTGACATACCATTATATGAATATTGGGGCGTAAGCTAGCATTGGAACCCACACTCTTTGTATCCAATCATTTGTGGATCCTTCATAAATTTGTCTTCCATAGAACTTTCCCATTGTATTATAGCACCTACCCTAATCCAATATCTTCTCCAACCATGATCCTCACCCTATTCTTAATCTACTTTACAAATCTTTTCTCGTTTTTCACCCAACTATCATCCATTTCCATTTGTCGGCCCACTACCCTACTAAAGTCATCCATATTTATTATTTGGCCAATCATTCCCGCTCACCTTGTTACCTCCTCTAGACATAAAGAAGTACTCTCACCTAACAAACTTTGTGAAAATTCCTTTCCATCTACCCTGACAAGTTCCCAATCAACATTACTTCCTGCATGTTCATTTGGTAAGTTGATTTCACTAACACTTACAACCTCATTCACTAAATCCCTTAAGCTCGTCACTTCATCTTTGCGTACATCATAACTAATCGCTTGTCTAACTCCAGTTATACTTTGTACGCTTTATTTATGAGCCTATCAACTTCCTTAGCTAGCCCTTTATATCCCACAACCACATTGTGCCAAAACTTTTCCTATTAAGATGACAAAAATTTAACTACCCTTGAAAATATTTTCTCTAAGACTTTTCCTACTAAGATAACAAAAATTATCTTTCGTAAAATGTATAAATAATTCAATGATTACTTCTCGATTACTTCTCCTAGGTTCCATAAAATCAAACCCCCATCCATAAGTTTAATAAATTATCTACCTTGGAAATAGGGTATAAGTAATTCAGCAATTACTCCTAAGTTCCATAAGATTAAACCCTCATCCATAACTTTAATAATTTGTATATACTATTTCTTAATTAGTTATGGAATAACCCATATTCTTGAATGGTTAGCTATGCTAAATAGTTATGCATCTAACCATCCTATCTCTTACCAACTTTTTTTAAAATCATCCTTACACCTTTACACTTCGATAAAAGAATTTCCTTCATAACTGCTGTCCTAATTTAAGGGGAAAAAAGCACTTGTCATAAAATAATTATAAAACATGTATGCTGCTATCTTAGAGGGATTCATAAACTTCACATAAATTGATAAACTTCAAAAGCTCTCACCACGAAATAGATATTTAACACGTGTTTATACAATGTCAAATCTGGTCCGAGCAACAAATTGACATTTTACACGCGTTATATAGTTGATGAAAATATCTTCTTTGTCTCAAAATTCAACTCACTTGACAGTCCGCCATACACTGTCTTCTGCCAAAAAGATAGTTTATTTCAATTAAAAAATTATACCATATTATTTAACACGTGTTCATATAATGTAAACCATGGTCCCACCACCAAACAACATTTTACACGTGTTATATAATTGATAAAATATCTAGTTTGCCTCAAATTTTCAACGCATTCGAGAAATTGTGGTGAACAGGTAAGCGAACTGCAAAGGAAAAAAATAAAACACTCTGTGCCATAGAACTCATATACAACAGTCAAAACTATTCATCTAACAGCATTAAAGTCTGTAAAAATAAAACACTCTGTGCCAGAGAACTCATATATAACAGCCAAAACTGTTCAGCTAAGACCATTAAAGTATTGTTTAGTGTAGTTTTGTATGTAGAAGTTTAAACGTTTTTTTTGTTTTTTTTTGTATTTTTTTTAATAGATTTTGTCTTAAATTTGGTTATGAATAGTTGGATTTGCAGATTTGAGTGGTTAAGTTTGTATAATCTAAGTGTCCCATAAATTTTTCAACAAGTTGAATCTATTTATACATTCAGAAAAACAATTTAAACATAAAAAAATAGAAATTTTATGCAAATTTAATGCACCGAATTCTAATAAATTCATACTAGAAAACCCAAAATATAGAACGTTTCCAGCTGCCAAATTCAAGGCTTTAGGGGGTTACCGTAAAAAAGAAGATAATCCCGTTTCCTACTAAGAGGTCGGAGAAATATTTTCCAGGGATGGAACAACCTGAAAACAAAATACGGGAAATAGTTAACCTTGTCACAATTATCTCTTGCAGTTTACCAGTATATTTCTGTAAGAAATGCCTGTGATGCAACTCTTACCTGATCTTCCTGCACCTGACGCTCTGAGATCTCTTTGTTTGTTGCATGATCAAGCTCATAAGTATCTTAAGAGTATATTCGTTCGGCACATCTCCCGTTTCTACGGATACAGTGCAAGCTGGTTCCTTCGAGGATTTGCAGTTATTTACCGTTTCTGCAATGGATGGAAAGTAAGCTTGATGGAGCTTCATCACCAAGGTTGAATACAAATTTAAAAGCTAAACACAAGATACCAGTGAATATATTAGAAATAAAAATTTAGACACCTCATTAGGGAAAACAGGAAAACAAAAAAAGGAACACCCATCAATTGAATTTACGGGAGAGATCACCATTTATATCGACTTCTTGGTGGCCTTGCTTGATCCATATACTCTTCAACCTAAACCGTTTTCTACGACTCTGAATCTCTTCATCGTTGCAATGGATCTGAGCTTTGGTCTCCTCGTCAGGAAATAGTTTAAAGGGCTGCCAATCACATGAGATCCCCGGTTCAACATCCTATATACAATGAAAACGCGTCATTAGTCCTTTATAATTCCTGATGAATACACAATTAATGACAAAACTAAAAAACTGAATGGTGGGTCTGAAGGATAATATGCAGATCGGCTCCCATATACCAACCTCGTATAAACTCTTGCCTGACACAGAGGTAGTTATCCTCCCAGACTCCCATCTTTTACAGGAATATATATATTGGCCCCGCTCATAGAGGCTCTGAACAAAGGCCTCCTCTATCGAATTCAGATACAAGCTATGTTTTTCATCTGTACATGAAGTTTCTGATACTGCGGAATTCTCCCAGACCTGGAATAATAGATTAAAAAAATCAATAAAACAGACTATGGTATAATTTATGGCGATTGAATAAATCTCTATGCTCTATAATTTATTACGAGGTTGACATATTGTTGGGGTTGGCGTCGAATCCTTTGTTGAGCTTGGTTTTGTGCTGCGCCTGCCGTGAATGTGAAGGATGCAGAAACTTTATTAACCATATATATATTGGCCCCGCTCATAGAGTCTCTGAACAAAGGCCTCCTCTATCGAATTCAGATACAAGCTATGTTTTTCATCTGTCCATGAAGTTTCTGACACTGCGGAATTCTCCCAGACCTGGAATAATTGATAAAAAAAATCAATAAAACAGACTACAGTATAATTTATTACGAGGTTGACATGTTGGGGTTGGCGTCGAATCCTTTGTTGAGATTGGTTTTGTGCTGCGCCTGCCGTGAATGTGAAGGATGCAGAAACTTTATCCTCAGACATGGTGGCCTCACTTTCACTATCGACATCAATAGAACCCTGCGAGGACTTGCTGGTCGGATATTTATATCCTGCAAAATTACCAGGCCCTTCTTCATCACTCTCATATTCAGAAGCAGGTATTGTCTCAGAGCTACAAAAGGGAACAGTAGACATAGATGCAGCAGTTGATCGGACCGAAAACAATCGGGCAATCAGACTTGATCATTTGAGCATTTGGGTTGGTTTAAAATGAGAAAAACCCTTGAATAAAGTTTTGAAATATATGAAACTTTAATCCATACTAAACTCATACTAAACTCAGACTACAACTGAAAATCTAACCTAACTAAGGTCCATTTTTTTGCTCAATTAATCTATTTACTGGAAAGCAATAATCTACTCCTTTAAGAATAGTTATAAAAATATCCCCAAAATGTAATCAAAATGAATCAAATCACAATCAAAATTAATTACTTTAAAACAAAAAAAAATAAAAAAAACATTTAAACAATTCCAATTCCTTAAACATCTGTTGATTCTGTTCTCAAAATATCATGCCCGAGATGAGCTATGAGCATATCAGTTATTATCATCAGAAATATAACCGTTATTGATTGGTACCTCCACGATTGATTTTCCATTGAGAAAAGTACCACTTCGCCTATTAGTCGATATTTTATGTAGATTTAAAATCCATGCAAAAACTTAATTGAAACTTTGAATGATTGAAATCATAACTTCAAAACCGAATTTCGACACATATGCTTCTAGGTATAATGTTGAGCTCATTAGATTTTCACCTAGATTAGAAATATGATGTAATCATAATGTTTTGTCGTTTTTGGATCTCTTGCATGATCTCATAACTTCTTACATGATTTTTCGATATTAAAAACATTTAAAATAATTATGATTTCATATGTTGCAAGAATAACGATATTCTTGTAGTGTCTTCCTTTTATTCAAATTTTCAACTTTAAACAATAAATAGGCTATAGAACATGATGTAAAACATTCTAATAGTGTTATTTCAAACTTTAACTCACTAAATCATAATAAAAATGCTCAAGAAAACATTAAAGCAAACCACAAGGTACAAAAAGAAAATAATTAGAGAGAAAAAATAATACTAGGATGAGGTAGGACATGGGCAATTGGTAGGTAAATAATCATGAATAGATTTAAGGACTAACAATAAGTATTTACAATCCTTTAAATTTTTCCATTAAAATTGGCCCTATATGATTCCGGTACATCTAAGGCCAACTCAAAATACCATTTGAGGTTAAGAAAGGGAGACGAGGCCAGGGAAGAGTAGGGTATAGAAGGGGGTTTGAGAATGGACCCTTTAAGTGACTTGTAAATGTTAAATATAGGAGGAAAAACCTACCTCTATCATTCCTAATAAATACCTTTGAAGAAAACAAAACAAGGAAATAAAAATTGTCCTAAAGGGGTCCTTAGAGTAGGAAAATTGTCTACCAAAGCTCCCCATTTATCATTGAATCCCTCAATTCTAGAGGGGTGGGAGATCCCTCAAAAATTATTTGTTTAGCAAAGATAGTAGAGGTGCATAAGTTATATGTGATCCTTATTCAAGAAACAATAGATGTGGATCAAAAAATGATATGGTTCATAGGAAGCATTTTGAACGACTAGGAATTTTTAGCTATAGATGTTATTAAGGGGGGATTAAACCAATTTGGTGTAGCCGAGGTGGTTGAGAGGATAATTTTTATTCTTTCCACCCAAGTTCTATTCACACAAGTGACATGTTTTTATCTTAATGAGTATATTGTTGTAACACATTTGATCCCTATTGGTTACCTAGCCTTATGCCTTGAAGAGGGTTGAATATGCTAAGTTTTGTTTATACAAATTTTCCATGCATAAAAGGAGAATTAATACATTATAGGAAATGGAGTAGCTAAACTAAGAACAAATTAGCAAATTCAATGAGATTATAGATTTGTGGGTGTCCCATTTCCAATCCATTTATACAAGGCTAGCAAGGACCAATATAGTAAAAATTTGGAAGTTACAACTCAGTTTCCAAGTCGTATGACAAAGAAAGATTGTCAAATTCTAATGGTAGAAATATGAAAGGAAGAGTTAAAATTTGTCTTAACCTCCTATGAAAGAGATAAGACCATTGGGCTATATGGATGGCTAGTGGAATTCTTCATTGAGGTTTATGACCTACCAAAGGAGGACTTACTTAAAGGGTTATTAGCGAGGGGAGAAGAATGGGAAAAATTATAGGGGTTTTCAACTCGACATTTATATCATGTATACCCAAGAAAAATGAGCCATAAAATTTTGTTGATTTATGGATCACTTCATTATGCAACTGCATATACGAAATAATTGAAAATATTACCAAAATAAGGATAATTTTTTTCTTCAGAAGTTATCTCATAGAAACAATATGTATTCTATGAAGAGAGATACATACATGATTCTATTGACATGGTTCAAAAAGTATTTCTATCTATTAGAAACAAAATGTCCAAGAAATGGTCATGTAACTAGATCTCTCAAAAGCATAGGGTAGCATGAGATGAACATACATGAGATGAACATACATTAGATTGATGCCATATACATATGGGTTTCAATATATCAATAGTAGAGTGGATCATGAGATGCATAGACTATGTTTCGTTTGAATTTTTAATAAATAGGTTAGTATCCATGTTCTTCACCCATTCAAGGGGATTAATATAAGGATGTCCCATATCTTCTTTGTTGAGGATTAATGTAAGGATGTCCCATGTCTCGTTTGTTGTTTTTAATACTCGTTAAATTTTTAGCATGATCATCTTGGAATCAAAGGTGGGATTTGTCTTAAAGTGAAGTTTGGTAGGAATTATTCTCAACCAAACTTTTATTTGAAGATCATGTGTTATTATTTAACAATGGATCGCTAAGACGACAAAAGAATCTACATGAGATTTTATAAATATTTATATAGTGTGGTAAAAGGCATGGACTCAACAAACATCCAAAAATATGGAATTTCATTCGATCAATTAGAACCTTGCGTTGAAGATTAGTTTATTCATTTTTTTTTTTCAAGAATATAAACTTTCAAGAGGGATTCAAATTTTAGGTCATGTTCCTAAACCAAAATGGATATGGGAAGAAAAATTGAGCCAGTTTTCAAAGAAAAATGAGGCTATAATAAATCATTGGTGTAGTAAGTGGTTGTAAACTAGTGGAACATTGAATTTGGAAAAGTGAATGTTGGAATATATCTTATTATTTTTTAACGCTTTAACTTTCATTAAAATATGGAAAAATGAGTGTTGGAATATATCTTATTATTTTGGAATGCTTTAGCTTTCATTAAAAGATGAGTTCTTAAACAAGAAAGGAAATTTTATTTTAGATTTAACTGGTTGGGAAAAATGGAAATTGATGGAACTTGTGTAGTGAAATGAACAAATATAGTGAAACCCAAAGGAAGAGGAGTATGGTTCTTGAAAAATACTCGATTCTTTGGGAAATACTTGGAAGCTAAAAAGTTTTAGAGAATTCTCAAAATCTAAGGGATTATGGAATCAAATCATAGTAGATAAATGCATTGGGCCTTGATCGTTGTAGGATTGGGTTAGGAACCCAAGGAAGAAGGTGAAAAATGGCTTAAATAATTTGAAGGATATTAGATAAGATTTTTCTTCGATTAAGAATCAATTAGATTACAAAATAGAAAAAGGAGAAAGAGTAAGGATTGGGGTTGATCCATGGTTTGGGTGAAAAAATATGCTTATATTTCCTAAGGAGATAATAAAGATAATGCATGATACAAGAATACATACAATACACTAGGTGTTTTATTAGGCATCACCCACTTTACAACATCAAGGATATATAACTGTAATATCATTGGGTTTGTAGGGGGGAAGTGAATCTCTAGAGAATAATCATGTTGTTTTCTATATAAGATTCATGTTATATTGAAAGATGAAGAAAATTATTTAATATGGTCCAAGAATTAATCCCTGGGATAGTATTCAATAGGTTTGGGATATAAAGATATGTTCACATTTGTTGTAATCTAAGGGATTAAACTATCCATATTTACATGTAGACAACCATATAATATACAACAAAGTAATATACAAGCATGCATACATAGAAGGAGGGGAAAGAGAGAGAGAGTAACTATGGTACCAACAACAGGTAGTCTTTATTACTATGTGCTCAATCAGTCATCAACAACATACATCTCATATTTGCATAATTTTATACATTATAATCAAGAAAGTATCTTCAACAATAATAACTACCTTTGGATTGTCAACCAACCCGAAAACTTTAGTCAACTATACTTTTAGTTGACTCACTCTATTAAATTTTAGTCGACCATTCCTTTACAGTGTCTCCCCCAACCTCAAAGAATCCTTGATATTGAAGAATTGATGAGATGTGAGTAAAAGAGTTTTCAAAAGTGTAGGACATATGTTCCTATGGATATTCTATCTAGATATTGTTAGTCTTAATTGTTAGAAATGATTGATTCAATGAAATACTGAGGTTGAAGAATGGAAATGCTAGTTGCACATATTGTGGATTTGATTGGATTAGTGGTGGGNGGGGGGATGTTTTCACAATATCTATGCACACCTCATAAATATAAGGGGAAATTTTATTCAATCACTAAAAAGCCTCCCACTATTCAATGTTTCGTTCTACTATAATGTTTTTTTTTCATCTCATCCAAACTATCCAACTTCTCCTACAATGTGGTTTCCTAAAATGAGATAAGATAGAGGTTATATTTCTTATGTATCTCGTGTACTTGTTTCTACGTCTCACAAATATTGTTGGTTTCTCTAGCCCCCTCCAATTGTGAATTCTTCTATTCTAATAACACTCTAATTCATATGCCATTGTGTCGACAAGCCCTCTACAACAGAGTATGGGGGAGATGTTGTGTACATAACATTAACAGGTAATAAAGAGTAAAAAAAAAAGATACAAGTGAAAAATTACATAAGTCATATATATATAAGAATTACAGTATTGGCTAAGATCTCAATTACAATATTGCTATTATGTGGAATGCCCGAATAAAGGACCACAACCTCTTATTATATTTTTTGAGGTATAACTTGAAATGTCACTGGGATTTGAGAGAGCCAATATAACCACGTGTCTACTCTTACACTTATAAGAGTGAAAACCAAAATTATACTTGAAAAAAAAGAGGAAATGTATAGTTGATTTCAACAAAAATGTAAAAAAAAAGGAAATATATAATTCATTTCAACATAAATGTAAAAACAAATGTAACATAGAAGTTGTATTAATATTTTAACAAGTGTCACTGTAGTTAGGATGTCATGCCGAATATTTTTTGGTGCACAGATTTGAATTCATGCATAAGTTTGAATTATGACATACATTGCATCTGCATCTTGAAGAGGCATATAACAATACTAAAATCGCATTAGTCGATGTTCCTAAAACTAGTGTGGTAGGTGAAGTGGTCTCGGATTATTTATCAAATATACATAAAATATATTCATAATAGCAATAAAAATTATACTAAAACTAACAAATAATGACATCCTTTTGTTATAATACAAGGAAACAAATTTCTCTTAAATAAAGAGTCAACCAATTATTAAAATAAATAGTGAAGAGGTTATGTCCTTAAATATAAATATAACATCAAGTAAATCATCCACTTATTAGAGTGTTATTAATTTTATAACTCTTTGACACAATTGGATAATTACTCAATAAAATGTAACTTTATTCATAACCATATCAATAACAACCATACAATTATTTCATCATATTCTAAAATATGACGGTATTTGACTCCATTATTTTTGTTTTATACAATATTCATTTAAATTTGTTTGCAATATATTTTATTAATATTCATCATGACTTAGTCTATTTTGTGTAGAATTTATAATTATTGATTTTTTTTGCACATACATAGGAGGAAACTCCTAAAATATATTAGGATATAAGAAACTTGGAGATGGAAAAAGGAGGTTGGGAGAGAATAATCATAGATGAGAAACATTGGGTAGAAGAATTGAGTAGAAGAATGGCGATAATTGTAAATTCTCTTACAAATTTCCTTACAAGATTGTTAAAAAAATATTATAAATTAATAATTGCACTTCACGTGTATTTATTTCACTCACATAAATTTAATGACCTCAATGAATACATTCCATAGTTATTTAATATTAAAACTCCAAACTTAGGTTATCTATGTTTGAAAAAAAATTGCATTATGTGCATGTTCTATAATTAAAACTAAAAACTTAGGTATAACAAGATTGAAAAACCTCATTCGGTTAGAGCTCGGCCAAAAGAGATCATGGGAAAATTAGATGTGCGATAAAAGTGATTTAAATATTGTGAAAAAATAATAATTTTGTTAAGAATATGTATAACATTGGATAACAATAAAAATATTTATAGTCAAGAAAAACTAATGAATGGTCAAGGATGAATGAAATGCTATAATCCTTTAAGAGCGACTAATAAAGAAAATAAAATTTTGTAGAAGATAGATAAATGAAAAAAGACTAAATAAATGAAACTATGAAATTATAAGATTATGTACTAATAAGGAAAATAAAATTTTGTAGAAGATAGATAAATGAAATTATAAGATTATGTAGACAACTATCATAACTACATAATCCCACACTATTCGGGACCTTTCGGTCACTGGATAATTAATATTTATCGTGAACAAATATGAAATGATTTGTTTCTATACACTGTTAGTTTTTTAGATTGGGAGGTACTCTGCATGTTTTGTCTTGTATGTGGATGTTACGTTATGTTAACACTAGTAGGCACTTAAATTTGTCATGGGTTTTTATAAAGTAAAGTGGTTCTTTTATCAAAGTGACTTTTTAATAAAGTGTACCTTCTTATTTTAAAGTGACTTTATTTCATAAAGTGCACTTATGTAATAAAATGAAATGTACTTTAATATTTTAAGTGATTTATTTTGGAGGGAATGAATCATGGCCCTTGATCTTGTAAAAGAAAGATTAGATCTTGGCCTTTAGATTTAGGGTTGGGGAAGGTGAAAAGACACTTTGGAGGGAAAATGTCATTTTCAGTTTTATAAAATAATGCATTGGTTAGTGTGCAAGACACAAGAGAAGGAGATTGAGAGAGAATTTTTGAGTAGGCTCGAGAGAGGAAAATTAGGACAACAAAGAGGGCACATTTCCCAAGAGAATGTGGGCACAAATACCAAGGGAACATCTCTATTTTAGTGCTGATTTATTTTTCTACTATTGGAGGTTGTACTGTATGGATCCATACAGTCTGTACATCAAGGAAAAGAGGGCACAAAAATCGAGACAATTTTGGCACAGATTTCGAGGTTGTATTTAGGGGTTTACTTACTACTTCTCAGTCATACAGAACATTCCATACAACTGACTGTGTGCATGGATTTTGAGGTATAGTTTTCTGGGAGAGTCGTACAATAGTACGAACTTGGCACAGATTACGAGGCACAATTTTTGGCATTGTTTTTAGTGTGTTGTAAGTGGATTTCTCTTGATGGAAATTATGATTTTCTTGTTGTTGTGTACTTTCTTGAAGATGAATAATAATATTTCTCTCTCTCTCATTGGGTTTCCCCACCTTGGGGTTTTCCCTCTCTTTTTCCTAAATTTACGAGTTATTCATGGGTGATTGAATGATGTTCATTGTGTTTATTTCCGCTGCATAATTACTTAGAAATGTTTATTTATTCTTATGGAAATTTCTTAATGTGGGTTTTAGACATTTCAGAGTTCATCCAAGACAATTATATCTAGGTTTTTAAGTGTGTGAAAAAATATTAACTTGCTGATTTTTGTCATTAAATTTCTACATGGTATCAGAGCTTGGTTTCTGAGTGACAATGAACAGTGAGATTTTTGGGCAAGTTTGAAGGGGAAAAAATTGTGATTGTTTTCCTTGAGATGGGATAGGGAATATGGATGCATGCATTATATTTGAGGATCTATTGAATGGATTTTCCAACTATTTGCAGTGGAAGGTCCAAATGTCAACTGTTCTCAAGGAGAAAAAGATTTGAAACTCTGTCAGTTTTGTTGTTGTGGTTCCCACAACAGATCACGTTAATTTGGATTTTCATGAGGTCAAGGAGGCCAAGTCTCGGAGGATTATTATGGATGGGGTGAAGGAACACCTTATCCCACACTTGGTTGAGAAGAAGACAACCCAAAAGATGTGGGATGCACTTAAGAACTTATTTGAGGCGGAGAATGAAAACTGGAAGATGGCCTTGAAGGCTAAGTTCCATGATACCAAGATGAGTAAGAAGGAGAGTTTTTCTTCTTATCTTACCCAAGTATCTCAAGTGAAATATGAGATGGTTGTTGTTGGAGAGGTCATATCGGATTTAGAGTTGGTGAGGATAGCCTTGAAAGGCTTCACCAAAGAATGGGAAGTCTTTGTGAAGTGTGTGGTGGGTCGTGAGCATCTTCCAGATTGGAGTATATTATGGTATGATTTCACTCATGAGGACATCCAAGAGGGATCTCAGAGTAGTGGACATAATACAGATGGAGCTGATGAGAATGTTTCTCTTTATACAAAGAGCAAGAAGAAAGGACGTTTTGAGAGGGACTTGAGTAAAGTCAAATGTTACTATCGTAACCAGTTGGGGCACCTTGATTATCATTGTCCCAAGAGGAAGAAAAGGAAGAAGGAACAAGAAGGGCCTAACAAAACTACTACAATAGCCATGGAGGACTTTGCTTCCAATTTTGACAGGGAATTTTTCTTGGTTACCCTAGTTTCAAGTGTCGGTAGCGAAGGATTTGGGGGTGATATTAGATGGATTGTGGATAATGGAGCCTCTTGCCACTTGACGAGAATCTGGTGAATATTCCTAATTATCACAGAGACAGGTGGTAAATGAAAGTGTTATGGTGCGAGATGTATGTGGGGTTGGAAACGTTAGATTTCAACTCGACTATGGAGGATTCCTGGAGTTTGATAGAGTTCTCTTTATTCCAGGGTTGAGGGTTAACTTTCTCTTAGTCTCAATCTTGGAGGATGTACGATATTTTACATTGTTCAAGAGGGAACATGTATTTATCTACAGGGAGGGAGTGGACCCAGTGGAACTGCAAGTGATCGATGATTGGGTGGACAGGTTGTATATGTTGTGAGGACAACCTTCAGGGTATGATTCAGTGTCATATGAGGAGCATGAGGAGGCTCCTGAGACTACGGTGGTACCAAGGATTAAATCTTGCATTCTGAGAGAAGAGAGCGAGTCTCTTGTGAGCACCAACATGAAGCTCAACTGGTGTGGTCGAACTAATGCTCAAGGTGGAGTGGATTCTCCAAGGAGCTCGGGGTTCTAGATAATTGTCAGGAGAAGATCTTCTAGTTGAAGTCATGTGCAAGTGTTGAGAATGGCTCCAAGTTCATAGGGAGATCCTATTGCACACAGTGTGATGGAATCAGACGACAGTGATGGCAGTGAGTACTTCCCATTCTAAGAGGGAGTGTTATATTTTTAGCTCGGGAGGAACTCATCATGTTTTGTCTTCTATGCAAATGTTACATTATGTTGACACTACTAGGAAGGTAACTTTCTAATGGGTTTTTATAAAGTTGTAAAGTGGTTCTTTTATTAATGTGATATTTTAATAAAGTGTACCTTCTAATATTAAAGTGACTTTACTTCATAAAGTGCACTTATGTAATAAAGTGAAATGTACTTTAATATTTTAAGTGATTTATTTTGGAGGGAATGAATCATGGCCCTTGATCTTGTAAAGACAATATTAGATCTTGGCCTTTAGATTCAGGGTTGGGGAAGGTGAAAAGACACTTTAGAGGGAAAATGTCATTTTTAGATTTATAAAAGGATGCATTGGGTAGTGTGCAAGACACAAGAGGAGATTGAGAGAGAATTTTCGAGTAGGCTTGAGAGGAAAATTAGGGCAGCAAAGAGGGCACATTTCCTAAGAGAAAGTGGGCACAAATCCCAAGGGAACATGTTCGTTTTAGTGTTGAGTTATTTTTCTGTTGTTGGAGGCTGTATTGTATGGATCTGTACAGTCCGTACAACAAGGGAAAGAGGGAGCGAAAATCGAGGCAGTTTTGGCATGGTTTTCGAGGCTGTATTGAGGGTTTTACTTTTTGTTGATGGGTCATACAGAATAGTCCATACAACTGAGTGTGTGCATGGATTTTGAGGTACATTTTTCTAGGAGGGTCATACAACAGTATGAACTTGGCACAGATTATGAGGTAGAATTTTTGGGACCATTTTTACTGTGCTGTAAGTGGATTTCTCTTGTTGAAAATTTTGATTTTGCAACTGATATGTATTTTCCTAAAGCTGAATAATAAGACCTCTCTCTCTCTCTCTCATTGGGATTCCCCACCTTGGGGTTTTCCCTATCTTTTGCCTAAATTTATGAGTTATTCATGGGTGATTGGATGTTGTTCATTTTGTTTATTTACACTGCATAATTAGTTAGCAATGTGTATTTCTGCTCATGGAAATTTTTGAATGTGGGTTTTAGACATTTAAGAGTTGATGCAAGACAATTATATCTAGGTTTCTAAGTGTGTGACATAATATTAGCTTGTTAATTTTTGTCATTAAATTTTTACATACATTGCTTCCAGTGTTCACATGGAAAGCATAGACATGAAAGAGATTATCCATAGAGCATGAGAGTTTGGTAATAGTTCGTAGCCATGGGAAGGGGATGAAAATAGTTTGGGTTTAACTTGAGTAACACAAGTTTCACAATTTTAGACATTCCAATGATGTGGTAACTTGAAAGCAACATATTAAACGAAGTGTTTTGGGTATGCATATAGGAGTGAAAACCATGTGTTAATTAATTAAATGAAGTGTTAATATGCCACGTTCATAACACTTGATAACATTTCTATATATTTCACGTTCACGAAGGGCACAACAGAAAACCAATCTCAACAAAGGACTCATAGCCAACCCCAAGAACATTCCAACGTGGTAATATGTTATAGGGCATAGTAATCTATGTAATCGTCGTTAATGCCATTGTAGTTTATTTTATTATTTTGTTTTTATTACATATTCCAGGTTTGGGACGATCCTACAATATCAAAAACTTCAGACTGATGAAAATTATAGCTTGTATTCAATTCGATAGAGGACACTTTTGTATGAATTTTCTAAGAATTTGTTCGTCACGTTTTTGGAATCAACTGTGCCCATGTTTTAGATACGGTGTAGGAGGGATTGTGGGGTTTTTTCCCACGCTATGTCATGAACTCAAAACCCAGAGGCTTACACTGGATATATCCATGAAAACGAATAAGTATGTAAACCATCAACACAATTTTTAAAATTTTAATTGGATATAGAACGAAAAGTGACATTTGATTTACAGTACGTTAGTAATGGTGAATTTTCTCGCTCTATCGAATTTGACTCAGCTAATGGGGGAGAACCTTGGGATGTTGGAAGTGCATATTCAAGGATTAGAGGAATTATCATGACAACAGACGATAATGTGTTAACCTTAGTTCAACTTCAATATGTTCTATATGGGCAGGGAGATCAAAGGCATAAAGTTGTCCCAAGGGTTAGGCATGGGATTATCGACGAGAAGAAAATATAGGTAATTCAAAATCACATTCATCAGGATTCAAACTCGATTAGTTGTTTCTGCTAAATATATTAATCCATACATAATATAAAATTAACTAGAAAAACCACATAATAATAATTGTTGTTAATCAAAGAGGATAATCATATTTAATTTACAAATCCTAATTCTAACATAAACCCTAAATAGGGTTTGTAAATGAAATACTTTTATCGACATTCATCAACTACAATTATGTGATTATGCTAATATATATTCCTCTAGAAGATATTAGTCTCAGAGGATAACTACCTGTGTGTTGGAAGCGCTTGTACGAGGTTGTTATATATCATACATGCGTATGGGAGGCTATCTGCGTATTTTCATTCAAATTAAGAGCATAAGTTTCCAACAAATCACATTTGTGCCCATTTACAAAGAGATAAATGATGAAGTATATACATTAGAAAAATTAGCAATCTCCATGAAGCTTAGCCACCTACTGATAGATCATTTAACAGAAAGAGGTGAAGTTTTTTAGGTAAAAATCCCCTCTACTTTACTTGATTTTTTTTATTAATATTTTCTTTCTGAAAAATATCGTTCTATCACCGATCCTTCTTGGATGATTGTAAGAATGGCGTAATATATTTATTTATCTATATGACTAAAAAAATTGGGTAGAGTACCTACATTAAAAATAGGATAGGGTTCTTTCAGACTTGTAGATACAAATATACAATTGACGAAAATTATTTTGTTAAAAAAATATATTTTAAAATCTATGTCAAGGATATGGATTTACTCCTTAGTTTTTGGAACATTATAATTCACTTAAAAGGTGGATTATCATGTTTTGATTAGAATCTTTTGACTGGTTTTAGTGAAATTAACACATCATTAATCATACTTATAGTGTTTTTGGTTTAGATAATAGAATTCACTTAAAAGTTGGATTATCATGTTTTGATTAGAATCTTTTCACGGGTTTTAGTGGAATTAACACATTCATAATAATACTTATAGTGTTTTTGGCTTAGATACTATAGTTAGTTATGGTAAAATAAATAACTAAGCTAGTTAAACAAACAAAAATGAATCTATAAAATAATATATAAAATTTATAGAATTCAGAAAAGGTTTTAAATAAAATATCGATTACAAATTCTCATCTGAAAATAACCATGTACAACATGATACGAGCAATATTAGAGTATATAATTTAGTAACAATCCATCTAAAAGCTACCAATAATAGAAACACTAATACGACCGATATCCAAAACACTAATACGAGCAATATCCAAGAGAGGTGTATAAATAACATTACATGCCAAGGAAATATGAAGTTTTGGGGATGTTACATATTTATTTTCTCAATAATTTATATATATA
>SNQJ01S0114649.1:42819-60143 GCA_010110895.2 Picea sitchensis
TATAAAATATTTAGGAAACTAGGAAATGAGGGAAACATAAGAAGAAAAAGGAAACCCAAGGGAAAAAATAGAAAGTCAAACTTAGTAAGGTATCTACCATTAAGAACTTTCTAATTTAAAACTGAACTAGAAAATTGATAATGGGGAAAGTCATTAAAACCTGTAAGAGAATTTGGGGACACCTAGGAGAGTTTCTAGGAATGACTCTAGGTGGGTGAGGGAAATAAGGAAAATTAATTAATTAAAGAAATTAATTTGTGGAGGAATGAAGGGGATGGGTGACACTTGTACAGGGAGGATTTTTAGGATTTAAATTTTAAAACTTTAATTAAATGAGATTTTAGGAAGGTAAGGGACTTCCAAACTCTATATAATGAAGAAAGGAAAAGGATGAAGGATCTCTTTTGTTTGTGTAACGTTACGCTATAGAAATCTCTACTTGACTGACTTAGCTTGTGGGAGTTGGGACACCCAGATCGATGAGGAGTGGTAGCTCGGCCTTGCGAGGTGAGTTGGGAGCTAGTTGAATCTCTAGATAGTGTTTGTGGCCCCTTTGCAGCTCAGGGGGATAAGGGGCAAGAAGCGTACCCCTAACATTGCCTGGGAGGTACCGGTGGAGTCTCGTCGGTCAGCACACAGGAGTTCCATGGAGCGTGTGGGATGTCAACTCAGAGCGGATGATTGGGAAATGATACGCCTTCTTTATTCCGCATGGTAGAATGATAGTATGCATTATTTTTTTAGTTATGTATGCTTATATCAAGTAAAAATTATGTTAGTCATAGAGTTCTATTTGATGACTAAATTTCCCATAGCCTTAGCTGGATGATTGATTGATTTTCCATGGCCTTCGATTCTCGACATGTCTTGACTGTACTATGGTTTTGATTGTGTTGATTGCGGTCTACTTTTCCTTTATCCCTAGATCATCAGTCTGCGCCTGAGCAGTCGGCTAGGAACCTGATCTACGGTCGTCGCTTTTGCGTTAATAGACCTATGGATCTCAACGCCCTGCTTTTCTATGCGTGGATGATGGGCGAAAGATGTTCCTGTCAATCATACACCCTTCATGTCGGTCCTTGCATGATGGTTCACCTTGCGCCCCGATGCGTTTATTTAACCCTGTAATGTGATTGTTGGGCGAAGTTTATCCTTAAAATCGGCATGCTTATATCTAGTCGTTATCTCATTTTTACCCTGTTGTTATATCTTGATGGATCAGTTTTGACCATACGTTTGTTATTCTTAGACAATTTATAACTCTGCGTTTTGTATTGATGGACAAATTTTTAACATTGTGTTTTTATTATTGGATAAGTTATAACTTGCGTTGGATTGGTGTCTTGGTAATGTAAAATATTTAATCTCAATCTGTATCTTTTTATAAATTGGTATCTGGACTATAGAAGATTTAGTTTCACTCTGCATTTTTTTGGGGGCATCCGGGAAACAGAAAAACCTTTTAATCTCTAAGTCTGCGTTTTAGAATTGGTACACTAGAATTGGATACGTTTGTGTTATTTATTAGTCTCTGTGAGTTGGTATCTTAGTCGTGGACAAACGAATTAATTTCCTGTCTACGATTTTGGGGATACTGGAAAATGAAAAAAAAAAAAAAACGTCCTTGTTACCGTGGCTTGCGTTTTTGCTTGGACTGTGATTTTCATGCTTGAATTCAATGAAAAGTGTTTCTTTTATATCCTTGTCTGCATTGTTGGGTAACCTAGGAAATTGAAAACGGTTTTATAACTCCTTGTTGTTACAACGATTGCAATTCCTTGTGTTGTGCATTTTGGTTGAATTATAACTCTGCGTCCCTATTGTTGCCACGGTTCATCACCACGAATTTAATACTCAAACCTTTTCCCACTTTTTGACTGTCACATATTTTCTTTTATTACACAGGACCTTTTTTTTTCCCAGACTTAACGCCGACGATTTTTTCTTGAAAACGTGGATTGTGATGCTGTAGAAATCACCCACGAATTTAGCCTTTAATTCATAAATTTACTTGCTATGAATCGACCACTTTTTCCTTTAAAAAATTCTCGACGTATTCCTATTGAATGCCCACATTTGTTTTTACATTTAATAGTGACTGATGGTTGTTGTAGTTTACCACAGAACTGAGGTTAAAATGCTTGATGGATTTTGTTGTTACACGCCCCCATTTGTTTGCTGATAAAACCGGTTATTGTTTCGTTGCCTTGATGGACCATGACTTTCCTTGAATGTGGGACTGAAATTGCATTAATTTCCCACGTTTTTACCCTGAGAAAGTTGACGACATTGCTATTTAATATGCTCATGATTCTGCATGTAAATTGAAACCAAGATTGCACGGATTGCCCAATCTCCTGCTCAACCAATTATGTATTGATGTGTATCTCCAAATGTGTATCCCCAATATCGGCCCAACTGTTTAGTTATTGATCTGTAATCCTCGTAGATACTGCTCTGTGTTGGGCTGAATGTGTTATAGTTATTTGCATTCCTTTGTAAATTTAATCATTTATTCCTGAGTTGAATGCCTGGTATTTATGATGGAATTTTTTTTATCACTACAGTCATGTGTTCCAGCATGGAAGAAGACGAGTCTATGCTTTCTTTAAGGTTAATTAGCTTGCATTTATTTATCTATTCTGTGTAAATGCCTTGTATTTGTTATTGCAAATTAATTGTTATTCAAACATGTATTGATGAGTTGAAGGCATAGCATTTATGTAATCCTTAAAGATGGGCTTGCTGAATTATTTATGTGTTAAAAGTGAATTGACATAGTTGTTGTCTAACGTGGTAAATTAAACTCGAAGATTTAGATGGGTGTATATGGACTTAAATTATTTAATTTTGATTTGTCATTTTAGAGAAGACTGTCGAATGACACGAATTTAATGTTGATTAAATTGTATTTAATGATAGATTTTAATGCAGATTTGCCTAATCGATTCATAGTTGATGCCTTTTTCGATTGAATTGAATGACTGAGGTGTTAGGTAGAATGGCCAATTGGATTTTTGTTTAATTTATTTGATGTTAATCAGATGGTAATTTAGAGACTAATTTAAAGATGGGACTTTCTTAATTTAGAGGGTTAATATTGTCAAACACTTGTAACAGTAGACCGGTTAGACTGGGTGATTGGTGGGGTTAAGGATGATGTTGTGTGGGCTGGTGTAACCCCTTGTCTTCGTCCTCTTGTGTCTCATCACCCTTGTGTGGGGTAGGTATAGTCTCCTAGTCAGTATTCGGTCACTAGCGCATCAGAGCCTTCTTGAGTCTTGGTCCCTTTTGTTTTGCACCAGGGTTACTGTCACGCCTCTCTTCCGGGGATGACATGGTTCCTAATGAGGGGATCATGGTGCACCTTATGAGTTAGCGGCAAATGATAAATTGGTTGGAGTCAGTGCCCACCGTGTGACAGTGGCTGAGTGTCGTATGTTTACTTGGGCACATGCATTGGTTCACGCACCTTGAGGATCTAGTCTTGTTCACCAATGTCGTTATGTCGGGAAGGGTAAGTTGCCCCTTAACTTGTAGGCATGTCTGGTTGCATCAGATGGTTAGCTGTTACTTCTGGTTATGTTGTGCCTGTTGGTCAGTTGCCCTTGTGTCTATGCGTGGTGTCATAGTTTCATGTTTCCTGGGTTGCATGCTTTTGTTCGTCATATGGGGTGTGGTCAAACTTTTGTCGTCGTTGCCTTCATGCCCTTAATTCTTCAAAACAAAAGAAAAAAAATTGGCTTCACACATGGCCTTATTGTTGGGGATGTGAGATATGGTACTAGAGCCAGTTCAACCCGCTACTAGGGATCGTTATGTATTTCGTTGATATGATTTGATTATAATGTTGCTAATTGAGTTGACTTGTATGCGTGTAGTTAATCATGGTTAGAGGACGTCGCGGAGGCAGACGACGAGGTGCTATGGGAGGAGGTGAGGCGCCTCCAGTAGAATCCACGCCTGAGGGGTCTAACTCCCAGGGAGACGAACAAGTTGTCAGGCAGGAGAAGATAACAGTTGGTGATGTGGTCGGAACGATGAGATATTTTCAGTGCATGTCTGAGGCACTGATTAGCCATTTGGACATGGATGAGGCCAGAGCGTCGACACCCCCTGAGGGTCTACTACGCGCTCCAGTTAGTACTGGTAGCATTCACCGGGAGCTTGAGAAGGTCAAATTTCTAGAGTTCTTTGTTTCCCCGGATGGCGCAACCGCTGAGGCATGGTTGGAGAATATGGTGATGTTCTTTGCACTTTGCGATTATACCTCCAACATGAAGGTCTGCATGGTAGTCTTCCAACTAAAAGGAAGCACTCTTCTATGGTGGAAGACACTCCTACCGTAGTTGAACATGGACTTCGAAGACGTGTCATGGGAATTGTTCGAGGAACGGTTCCGAGAGAGATACCTATCAGAAGAATTCATTGAGCATAATCTCAATGAGTTCAACGCCTTACGATAGGGAAGTTATACGGTGCCCGAGTACAAGGTCCGTTTTATGGAGTTGCTCCGGTATGCTCCTCATCTTAACACTGAGAAGCTTAAGGTCAACAGGTTCATGTTTGGCCTTAACAGAAACATGCGTGCAAAGGTTAGGATTTTCATGCCTCTAACCTTGCATGATGTCATCCAGAAGGCCCTCATAGCAGAGGAGGAGATTATCAGCGGGGGTCAGACCAGGACTCCACCAAGACCAGAAGGGAAGGTGTCATTTGGTGCACGGCAACATTAGACACTAGCTAGACATACGCCAGAGTATCGTGTCTTCCAGAGGGGATCCACTTTCACTACACCTCAGCGACCGACGCCTCAGTAGTGAACACCTTATCGGGGACCACAACATCAGTAACAACGTCGACCGCAGCAACAACAGTTTAGGCCTGTTCAGCAAAACAGACCAGAATTCCAGGCCGATGGGTCGTCATCTTAACTTCGGGTACCAAGACTATTGGGTCGAAGAAGGGTTGTTGGATGTGTGGGGAGCCACACTATCAGTGTGACTTCCCTGTGGAGAGGACTAGAGCGTCTGGATCAGCTGGACCCACTATTGTGGGAGATATGGGCAAGGCCCATCGGATTCATGTAGCAATGAATAACCTCCAAGAAGATCATCAGTGGACTGTGATTGAGACGATAGGTACCATCACTGACCAAACCCTTCGTATTTTGATAGATCCCAGTACTACCGAGAGTTTCATTTCTAGTGCAGCGCTAAAAATGATTAAGGTAAAGGAAATCGAACAAGATGATTTTAGCTTCGTAGAGATGGCCTCGAGAGCCAAACAAAAGGTTGGAGGAAAGGTTACGGGTTGTATCCTTAACCTGGGAGAGTTTTTTACTAGGGCCAACCTATATGTCACGATCTTAGGATCTTATGACGTCGTGATCGGTATGGACTGGTTGGAATCACATGAGGTGATACTCAACTACAAGATGAAATGGTTCAACTTGGTCGATGATGAGGAAAAAATACGTGTGATTATAGGTCGGAACCAGGTAGTTTCCCTAAGGTTCATCTCTTCCTTGTAGCTTTGGAAGAGCATGCGTAAGGGGTGCAAGATTTATGTGATCCTTGAGTTAAATGAGAAGGGAGTAGCGGAAGGTCTAGAACACCTTTCGGTGATGAGAGAGTTTACGGATGTATTTCCGGAGGACTTACCTAGGATTCCACCAGAGAGGGAATTGGATTTTACCATAGACCTAAAACCGGGGACTGAACCGATAGCGAGAACACCTTATCATATGTTGACCTCGGAGTTACAGGAGTTGAGAATGCAACTAAAGGAATTGTTGGACCTGGGACTGATACATCCAAGTGTGTCACCGTGGGCTGCGCCTGTTATTTTCATACGAAAGAAGGATGGGTCATGGAGGATCTTCATTGAATACCGCAATTGAACAAGGAAATGATCAAGAATCAATATCAGTTGTCGAGGATTGATGATATGTTTGATCAGATGAAGGGTGCGACGGTGTTCTCAAAGATCAATTTGCGATCAGGATATCACCAGTTACCTATCAAGGAGGATGATGTCCCTAAGACCGCCTTTAATATGAGGTTTGAACATTACGAGTTTATTGTTTTACCGTTTGGACTGACAAATGCCCCAGGGGTATTTATGAGTTTGATGAACGGGGTGTTTCGCGAGTACTTGGACAAGTTTGTCCAAGTATTCATTGAAGATATTTTGATTTACTCTAGGATGATGGAGGAGCATGAAGAGCACTTACGCTTGGTACTACAGTGTTTGCGAGAGAACAATTTGTATGGGAAGTTGTCCAAATGCTCATTTTATCAATCAAAGATTCACTACTTAGGGCATGTCATCTTCGGCGAAGTCATCGTCGTGGATCCAGCAAAGGTCGAGGTTATTCTGGAATGGCCTGCATCGATCGATGTCCTGGAAGTTTGTAGCTTCATGGGTTTAGCAGGATACTATCAACAGTTAGTCGAGGTATTTTCGAAGATAGCAAATCCGATCATAGAATTGCAGAAGAATAAAAGGAAATTTGTTTGGACCGAGAAATGCGCAGAAGCATTTTGGAGGCTCAAGGAGCTGTTGACAATAGCACCGATACTAAAGGTCCCTTACATGGATGCAGACTTCTGTGTATGCACTGACACATCCAAGGAAGGCTTAGGTGGAGTCTTGATGCAAAACGGACGAGTGATCACTTACATCTCGAGGAAACTAAGAAGGCATGAGGAGAACCACGTGACGAACGATTTGGAGTTGTTAGCCATCATATATGCCTTGAAGGTTTGGAGATACTACCTTGTTGGAAAAAAAATTAAACTAAAGACTGACCACTGTGGACTACAACACATATTTACGTAAAGTGACCTGAACGCACGACAATGGTGTTGCTCGAAATTGCTTAGCGAGTACGACTTCAAGATTACTTACTTAAAAGGAATAGTGAACTGAGTGTCAGAAGCATTTAATCAGAGACCACACATCTTTTTGGTGCTGCCTCTTCAGATGAATCTATGTGAAAAAATTCTAACTTTACAGCGTGACAATGACTGGTACAAAGATGTCGAGGGTTTTATCGGAAAAAACACAATGATGGTAGCAATATTTGAAGAATTTTCGTTTGATAGCGATGGTTTATTGAGGTTTAAAAATCGGATTTACGTACCGCCGAACGACGTGTTGAGGATGTTGATCCTAAGAGAGGCTCATAGATCCTCCTACATGGCTCATCCGAGAGTCACGAAGATGAGGGAAGACCTTAAACCCTTATTCTTATGGAAGGGAATGAAGGCAAACATAGTCAACTATGTGGCCAGATGTCTATAATGTCAGCAAGTAAAGGATAAACATAGACACCCATCATGATTACTACAGCCACACGCTATTTCGGAATCGAAATGGGAGGTTATTTCGATGGATTTTATTGTTGGATTGCCACTGACGGCAAGGAGACATGACTCGATTTTCGTAGAAGTAGACACTTTGATGAAGAGTGATCACTTTATTTCTGTGTGTACAACATATCAAGCACCTGACATAGCTAGAGTTTTCATCAGTGAGATTGTGAGGCTGCATGGCATGCCTAAGAGGATTATATCCGATCGAGGATCGATGTTTACTGGACGATTTTGGATGAGTTTCCAAGAGGTCTTGGGAACCCAACTTAACTTCAGTACGACATATCACCCGGAGACTAACGGGCAGACCAAACGAACGAACCAGACCTTGGAAGACATGTTGCGCATGCACGTAATGGACCAACAAAAGTGTTGGGAAGAATTATTTCCACTAGTGGAATTCACTTATAAAAACAGTTACCAGAGCACCATTAATATGGAGGCTTTCGAGTTTATTTGCGGGCAACCATGTTAGACGCCTTTGAATTGGGATCGACTTGAGGATAGGGTCCTAGTGGGACCAGAAGCGATCCAAGAAATGGAAGAGAAAATGAAAACAATAACACAAGGGATTAAAGAAGCGCAGGATCGATATAGTAGTTATGCCGATGCGCACCATGTCGACCGTAGTTACGAGGTCGGTGATCGAGTCTTCTTGTGGGTTAAACCACATAAGAGTTCGATCAAGTTTGGGAAGGGATCTAAACTCTCTCCTAGGTTCGTGGGACCTTTCGAGGTTGTGAATAGAAAGGGGCTTGTTTCCTATCGACTAGCCTTGCCTGATTCTTTGAGGCATATGCACGATGTTTTTCATGTATCTGTTTTGAGACATTATATTAGTGATAATACACATGTTATTGACATGAGTACCTTGCAGGTATCGGATGAAGGGGTGCTCACGGCTGAGCCAATCCACATCTTGGATCATCGCATTCGATAACTATGACATAGAATAGTAGATCAAGTCAAGGTCTAGTGGGACAACTATAGTCCACACTCAACGACCTGGGAGAACGCATATGATATGCGCCAACAGTTTCCATTTTTGTTTGATAGATAGAATTATGATACTGTGATACACATTATTTCTGCACTGATACTGTGAAACTTCGGGATGAAGTTTAGACCAAGAGGGGGTGTATGTAACATCCGTCTCTGGCGCACTGAGCGAACTTATTTTTTGACGAAACTTGCTCGCAAGTGATCCAGATTATTATGCTATTAAAACATTTGATTTTGATTATAAGGTGTTATGGGTTGATGACATGTTTTTTTACTTCATTGGCATAGACAAGTGTTATTGACTCAGTTTTACTGAGTGTGCAGGATTTTGGACCTCGAGGATGTAGAGGCATTGATGGAACCCCTTGGACTCGGATCGAGTCGGGGAGTGTACCATTGGGGTTTGATTTTTTTACTATGATATTAATGCATCTGATTAGATGATATGATATGGATATATTCTAACATGATTGGTTGATGATGCAGGATAACGATAGCTTGTCGACCAGACTCACATGTGGAGTAAAGGGGTCACGCACGACTACCAGAGATGTTGAGGGAGAGGTGTGGATAGCAGACTAGCCACAGCCTACTAGCACTCTCGCCATGGCTCGAAATATAGGTTAATGTTTACCTAGTTCGAGAGGACCAATGATGTCGTGAGGGTAGACTGAGACAATCGCTCAAGATGATTCTAAGGGGCGTGCAATAAGGCGGGGGCCTTATTTCTTAGAGGCCCTTAATCTCCCACAAGTTCACCTGGCGGAGTATTGACTCCAGGGGCTTTTGATGTCTACCAAGTCAGTCAAGAGGTGAGTGGCACCCTTGGAGCACGTGGTGCATCCTGAAGGGAATGGTGTGCAAGAAAAATGGAAAGAGGTGAGTGGCACCCTTGGAGCACATAGTGCATCCTGAAGGGCACATTGCGCAAGGGAAACAGATTAAGACGAGTGGCACCCTTGGAGCACCTAGTGCGTCCTGAAGGGCACGTCATGTTGTTGATGAT
The DNA here is from genome assembly GCA_010110895.2 of Picea sitchensis. Taxonomy (NCBI): domain Eukaryota; kingdom Viridiplantae; phylum Streptophyta; class Pinopsida; order Pinales; family Pinaceae; genus Picea; species Picea sitchensis. The sequence goes on from SNQJ01S0114649.1 coordinate 52,207, forward strand.
AAATGAATGAACCTAGATGGCCTTAGGACAAATAACGTGTTAAGAATTTTTAAAAATAAATTCCCTAATAAAATGTCGCACATCACGAAAATTTAAGATCTAAGTCTAAATTATGCTAGTGGTAAAATTTTATCTATCTATTTAAAAATAAAAAATAAAAATAAAAACAGCATAAATAATACCTATACTCTTCGTTAAATCTTGTAACTATAAGGGGGTAAGCAATTTAAATAATTCATAAAAATCTATTAGGGTAAAATTTAAAAAAAAGGGAAATAATTGTTTTATTATTTATGATAATTTAAAATTATTAACTAAAAAGGGAAAAAGGAAAAAGGGGGTTAATTTGTACACCTGCCAATTTGAGTCATAAATGAAAAGGGGAAAGAGGGAAATCTAAAATATTTAGGAAACTAGGAAAAGAGGGAAACATAAGAAGAAAAGGGAAACACAAGGGAAAAAGCAGAAAGTGAAACTTAGTAAGGTATCTACCATTAAGAACTTTCTAATTTAAAACTGAAGTAGCAAATTGATAATGGGGAAAGTCATTAATACCTGTAAGAGAATTTGGGGACACCTAGGAGAGATTCTAAGAGTGACTCTAGGTCGGTGAGCGAAATAAGGGAAATTAATTAATTAAAGAAATTAATTTGTGGAGGAATGAAGGGGATGGGTGACACTTGTATGGGGAGGATTTTTAGGATTTAAATTTATAAAACTTTAATTAAATGAGATTTTAGGAAGGTAAGGGACTTCGAAACTCTATATAATGAAGGGAGGAGGATGAAGGATCTCTTCTATTTGCGTAACGTTACACTGCAGAAATATCTACTTGACTTACTTAGTTTGTGGGAGTTGGGACACCCAGCTCGGTGAGGAGTGGTAGCTCAGCCTTGCGAGGCGAGCTAGGACCTAGCTGAATCTCTGGATAGCATGTGTGGCCCCTTTGCGGCTTGGGGGGATAAGGGGGAAGAAGAGTACCCCTAGCACTGGCTGGGAGGTACCGATGAAGTCTCGTCGATGGGCAAGAGGGAGTTGCACATAGTGCGCGGGATGTCAACTCAGAGCGGGCGATTGGGCAATGGTACGCCTTCTTTATTCCGCATGGTAGAATGATAGTATGCATTATGTTTTCATTTATGTATGCTTATATCAAGTAAAAATTATGTTAGTCATAGAATTCTAATTGATGACTAAATTTCCCATAGCCTTAGCTAGATGATTGATTGATTTTCCATGGCCTTCGATGCCTAGCATGGCTTGTCAGTCCTATGGTTTTGATTATTTTGATTACGGTTTACTTTTCTTTCATACCTAGCTCATTAGTCCGCGCCTGAGCAGTCGGCCAGGAGCCTGATCTACGGTCGTCACTTCGGCGTTAATAGACTTATGGATATCAACGACCTGTTTTTTTGTGCATGGATGATGGGCGAAGGATGTTCTTGTCAACTGTCCACCCTTGATGTCGGTCCTTGGATGATGGCTCGCCTTGCGCCTCGACGCGTTTATTTAACCCTGCAATGTTATTGTTGGCGAAGTTTATCCTTAAACTCGGCATGCTTATATCTTGTCCTTATCTCATTTTTACCCCGTTGTTATATCTTCATGGATGAATTTTGACCCTGCATTTGTTATTCTTGGACAATTTATAACTCTGCATTTTGTATTGATGGACAAATTTTGAACCTTGCGTTTTTATTCTTGGATAAGGTATAATCTGTGTTGGATTGGTGTCCTGGTAATGTAAAAGATTTAATCTCAATCTGCATCTTTTTATAAATTGGTATCTGGACTGTAGAAGATTTAGTTTCACTCTACGTTTTTTTTGGGGCTTCTGGGAAATAGAAAAACCCTTTAATCTCTAAGTTTTCATTTTATAATTGGCACACTGGAATTGGATACATTTGTGTTATTTATTAGTCTCTATTGGTTGGTATCTTAGCCGTGGACAAATAAATTAATTTCTTGTCTACGATTTTGGGGATCCTGGAAAATGAAAAACAAAAAAGAAAACATCCTTGTTATCTTGGCGTGCATTTTTGCTTGGAATGTGATTTTCATGCTTGAATTCAATGAAAAAAATTTCTTTTATATCCTTGTCTGCGTTGTTGGGTAACCCGGGAAAATGAAAACAGTTTTATAACTTCTTGTTGTTACCACGATTGTAATTCCTTGCGTTCTACATTTTTCTTGAATTATAACTCTGGGTCCCTACTGTTTCCACGGTTTATCACCATGAAGTTAATACTCAGACCTTTTCCCACTTTTTTACTGTCACGGATTTTCTTTTGTTACATGGTTTTTTTTTTCTACCAGACTTAATGCACAAGATTTTTGCTTGAAAACATGGACTGTGATGCTGTAGAAATCACCCACGAATTTAGCCTTTAATTCATAAATTTACTTGCTATGAATCGAGCACTTTTTCCTTTAAAAACTTCTCTGTGTCTTCCTGTTGAGTGCCCACGTTTTTTTTACATTTAATAGTGACTCATGTTTGTTGTAGTTTACCACAGAACTGAGGTTAAAATGCTTGATGGATTTTGCTATTACATGCCCCCATTTGTTTGCTAATAAAATTGGTTACTGTTTCATTGCCTTGATGGACCATGACTTGCCTTGAATGTGGGACTGAAATTGCATTAATTACCCACGTTTTTGTGCTGAGAAAGTTGACGGTATTGTTGTTTAAAATGCTCCCGATTCTGCCTATAAATTGAAACCAAGATTGCATGGATTTCCCAATCTCTCGCTCAGCCAATTATGTATTGATGTGTATCCCTAATCTCGGCCTAGTTGTTTAGTTATTGATGCGTAATCCTTGTAGATATTGCTCTGCGTTGGGTTGAATGCGTTATAGTTATTTGCATTCCTTTGTAAATTTAATCATTTATTCCTGAGTTGAATGCCTGGTATTTATGATGGAATTTTTTTTATCACTACAGTCATGTGTTCCAGCCTGGAAGAAGATGAGTCTATGCATTCTTTAAGGTTAAGTAGCTTGCATTTATTTATCTATTCTGCGTAAATGCCTTGTATTTGTAATTGCAAATTAATTGTTATGTAATCATTTATGTAATCCTTAAAGCTAGGCTTGCTAAATTATTTTTGTGTTAAAAGGCGTAGCATTTATGTAATCCTTAAAACTAGGCTTGCTAAATTATTTATGTGTTAAAAGTGAATTGACACAGTTGTTTTCTAACCTAGTAAATTAAACTCGAAGATTTAGATGGGCGTATATGGACTTAATTTATTTAATTTTGACTTGTCATTTTAGAGAAGACTGTCGAATGACGTGAATTTAATGTTAATTAAATTGTATTTAATGATAGATTTTAATGTAGATTTTCCTATTCGATCCGTAGTTGATGCCTTTTTCGATTGAACTGAACGACTAAGGTGTTAGGTAGAATGGCCAACTGGATTTTTTTTTAATTTATTTGATGTTAATCAGATGGTAATTTAGAGACTAATTTGAAGGTGGGACTTGCTTAATTTAGAGGGTTAATCTTGTCAAACACTTGTAACAGTAGACCGGTTAGACTGGGTGATTGGTGGGTTCGTGGATGATGTCGTGTGGGTTGGAATCACCCCTTTTATTCGTCATCTTGTGTCTCATCAACCTTGTGTGGGGTAGGTATAGTCTCCCAGACAGTATTCGGTCCCTAGCGCATCAGAGCATTCTTGAGTCTTGGTCCCTTTTGTTTTGCACCAGGGTTATTGTCGCGCCTCTCTTCCGGGGATGACATGGCTCCTGATGAGGGGATCATGGCGCCCCTTATGGGTTAGCGACGAATGATATCTTGGTCGGTGTCGGTGCCAACCGTGTGAGCATGGATGAGGGTAGTATGTTTACTTTGGGCGCATGCGTTGGTTCATGCTCCTTGAGGATCTAGTATTGTTCGCCAACGTCGTTATGTCGGGAAGGGTAAGTTTCCCCTTAGCTTGTAGGCATGTCTGGTTGCGTCAGGCAATTAGTCGTTACTTCTGGTTATGTTGTGCTTGTTGCTCGGTTTCCCTTGTGTCTATGCGTGGTGTCGTAGTTGCCTGTTTCCTAGGTTGCATGCTTTTGTTCGTCGTCTGGATTGTGGTCAAACTTTTGTCATCGTTGCCTTGGTGCCCTTAATTCTTCAAAACAAAAACAAAAAATATTTTGCTTCACCCATGGCCTTATCATTGGTGATGTGACATCTTTGACACAACCTTCCAACCATTTCAAAACCTCATTATAAATCTTATTCACAAAACCATTGCAATAACTTGATGATGCCCTAGCTTTCCTTCTCACAATCAAGTGCAACTTTAGGGACTAGCACTTACCATTTTGACTCTCCTTCTATGGACGATATAGGTTTTTTTTCTTTCGATATATGGTTTTTAGGGATTCTCACCCCCCGCCCACCCCGCCCCCTCCCTTAAAACCTTGGCACTCTCATTTCTACTTAGATTCCCTATATATTTTCTTCTTGACTCTAATGGAGTAGACTACCACTCTCTATTCTAGAAATCAAAATATACATATAATTTAAAGGAAGGGAAATTTTTGGTATTTGACGCATTGACTCACCACTAATATCCACACATGATGGAGTGTTAATCATCCTTGGTGTCTCCTTTGAGCTTTATGGACCATTCATATTTTATTGCTTCATTTTGGTTTACATTGATGCTTCCTACATTCGACTACTACTAGCCCCTTTTGAGATTCAAATGTTACCAAATCCATGCATCCATCAAAATTCACCACTTTTGTGTTTGGACTATTGAGATCCTGAACTAGGTAAAAAATATTCTTGTCTTTCTCATTCTGATGTCATTCCTTTCTTTGAATCTACTTTGGAAATTGGGTTGTCCTTCTTTTGCAAGGCTTTTAGAAAGTGTGGTTGTGCATAGTTCCTTAGAATATTCCTATAAACATGTTATCGTACAAACTCATATGGGGATTTTGTTGTAAATAATAGTCTATAGATGTATTGTATCCCCAAATATAATTTCAATAACATCTACCATTGCTTCCTTGAAGCCTAACATGACTAGAATCCATGCATGTACAATCCTATAATAAGTATACTAGTAGGACTCTTTTATTTCTTTCAATCTTCGTTGGTTATCCATTATAATTTCTAATATATTATCATTCCAAAGTCTAATGGATAGTCCTAGCAACTTCACCCAAACCAAATGGTTAGTTATTACCTCTGACCTAGGATCAAAGCACACCAACCACTTCTACAAAAATAAAGTTGTCAATTCTTAGAACCATCTCTCCCTCAACAACCTTTTATACATCCTCATCACTCCTAAAGTAAAACCCTTTCCACCGACATACCATTATATGAATATTGGGGTGTAAGCTAGCATTGGAACCCACACTCTTTGTATCCAATCATTTGTGGTTCCTTCATAAATTTGTCTTCCATAGAACTTTCCCATTGTATTATAACACCTACCTTAATCCAATATCTTCTCCAAGGACGATCCTCACCCTATTCTTAATCTACTTTACACATCTTTTCAGGTTCTTCACCCAACTATCATCCATTTCAATTTGTCGGCCCACTACTCTACTAAAGTCATCCATATTTATTGTTTGGCCAATCATTCCCACTCACCTTGTTTCCTCCTCTAGACATAAAGAAGTACTCTCACATAACCAACTTTGTGAAAATTCATTTCCATCTACCGTGACAAGTTCCCAATCAACATTACTTCCTGCATGTTCATTTTGTAGGTTGATTTCACTAACACTTACAACCTCATTCACTGAATCCCTTAAGCTCAACACTTCATCTTTACCTACATCATAACTGATCGCTTGTATAACTCTAGTTGTACTTTGTACTAGTCTTATTTATGAGCCTATCAACTTCCTTAGCTAGCCCTTTATATCCCACAACCACATTGTGCCGGGACTTTTCTTATTAAAATAACAAAAAAATAAATACCCTTGAAAATATTTTCTCGAAAACTTAAGATAACAAAAAATTATCTTCCATGGAATGTATAAGTAATTCAACGATTACTTCTCCTAAGTTCCATAAAATCAAACCCCCATCCATAAGTTTAATAAATTATCTACCTTGGAAACAGAGTATAAGTAATTCAACAATTACTCCTAAATTCCATAAGATCAAACCCTCATTCATAACTTTAATAATTTGTATATACTATTTCTTAATTAGTTATGGAATAACCCATATTTTTGAATAATTAGCTATGTTAAATAGTTGATTAGCTATACTAAATAGTTATGCATTTAACCATCCTATCTCTAACAGCTTTCTTTTAAATCATTCTTACACCTTTACACTATTAGATAAAAGAATTTCCTTCAAAACTGCTGTCCTAATTTAAGGGAAAAAAAGCACTAACCGGCTCTGCTAATTGTCAGAAAATAATTATAAAACATGTATGCTGCTATCTTAGAGGGATTCATAAACTTCACATGAATTGATACAATATAAACCTCAAAAGCTCTCACCACGAAATTGATATTTAACACGTCTTGATACAATGTCAACTCTGGTCCCCGCAACAAATTGACATTTTACACGCGTTGTATAGTTGATGAAAATATCTAACACTTGCACTTTCTTCTGCCAAAAAGATCTTTTATTTCAATTCAAAAATTTAACCGTATTATTTAACACGTGTTCATATAATGTAAACCCTGGTCCCACCACCAAACAACATTTTTACACGTGTTATATAATTGATAAAAATATCTAGTTTGCCTCAAATTTTCCACTCATTCGAGAAATTGTAGTGAACAGGTAAGCGAACTGCAAAGGAAAAAAATAAAACACTCTGCCATAGAACTCATATACAACAGTCAAAACTATTCATCTAACAGCATTAAAGTCTGTAAAAATAAAACACTCTCTGCCAGAGAAATCATATATAACAGCCAAAACTGTTCAGCTAAGAGCATTAAAGTGTTGTTTATTGTAGTTTTGTATGCAGAAGTTTAAACGTTTTATCTTTTGGTTTTGAGTTTTTTTGTCATTTTTTTGGATAGATTTTACTTGAAATTTGGTCATGAATGGTTGGATTTGCAGATTTGGATTTGCAGATTTGAGTGGCTAAGTTTGTATAATTCTAGTACTTCATAGATTTTTCAGCAAACTGAATTCATTTATACATTAAAAAGACAATTTAAACACAACAGAAAATAGAGATTTTGTCCAAATTTACATTACCAAATCCCCAAATTCTACTTAAAAAACCCAAAAAATAAAACGTTTCCAGCTACCAAATTCTGCCAAATTCAAAGGCTTTAGGGAGTTGCCCTAAAAGAGAAGATAATCCTGTTTCCTACTAAGAGGTCGGAGAAATATTTTCCAGGGATGGAACAACCTGAAAACAAAATACGGGAAATAGTGAACCTTGTCACAATTATCTCTTGCAGTCTACCAGTATAATTCTCTAAGAAATGTCTAAGAAATGCCTGTGATGCAACTCTTACCTGATCTTCCTGCACGTCACGCTCTGAGATCTCTTTGTTTGTGGCATGATCAAGCTTATAAGTATCTTTAAAACGTCCCATTTGAATCTTAAGAGTATATTCGTTCGGCACATCTCCCGTTTCTGCGGATCCTTTGCAAGCTGGTTCCTTCGAGGATTTGCAGTTATTTACCCTTCCTGCAATGGATGGAAATTAAGTTTGATGGAGCTTCATCACCAAGGATGAATGCAAGTTTAAAAGCTAAAGACAAGATACCTCATTAGGGAAAACAGGAAAAATAAAAAGGAACACCCATCAATAGAATTTACCGGAGAGATCACCATTTATATCGACTTCTTGGTGGCCTTGCTTGATCCATATACTCTCCAACCTAAACCGTTTTCTACGACTCTGAATCTCTTCATCGTTGCAACGGATCTGAGCTTTGGTCTCCTCGTCAGGAAATAGATTAAAGGGCTGCCAATCACATGAG